>JACTOM010000931.1:6237846-6248392 GCA_015832385.1 Elymnias hypermnestra
AAAAGAAGGGCGCGAAGGAACCCTCGTAACTTTAGATTTTAAGTCGTTCTGGAGTATCATTATCAGACGTACATTAGAATTAGAGTGTGGAAAAGAGAAAAAAATATATATTATTTGATGATTCAAAAGTGCTGTAATATGCCTACTTGAATAAAGATAATTTGATTTGATTTGTTAGCCCTACTGGATCTTACAGCGTAACCGGAAGGAGGACCGGCTCTTATGGAGGCTGCCACTATTCGAGTACAGCAAACTCTCCGGGCAAATGCCTCTGCAAGGGCGTCTCCTGCGAGACCGAGCTTGGAGCGACGTTATCGCAGAATCATACCTGAAAAGGACAAATTCAGAAGCGCCCCTGGGAACGTGGGTGAAGTCCACGTCCAGGTGATGCCAGAAATCGGGGACCTCGACTCCGCCGGCGGAGTCGCTGTGTTGTGTGAGAGGAGGTTGTCTCTCGTTATCGAGTCGTAACGTTTACGCCGAATAGGCTTTCTATTATGTTGACTTTGCGACTGGCAAACGTGCACTATTGTGACAAGTAAACAACGTTGGTTGATTCTTTATTGGTGATAAGCGTCCTATGGCTGGCGTTCTATTATTTGCCAATCACAGGGTTTACATTAATTGGACATACAACTTTATTCTCGGAATGACAATCATACAAATAGATACACATTTTTATTTTTTTTATTTGCTGACAGATTAACGCTTGACCGTGATCTCACCTGATGGTAAGTGATGATACAGTCTTAAAAGGAAGGGCACTAATCTGGTAAGAGGCGATATACCTCGTATGGTTTCTACACAGTATCATACCGGAACACAAATCTCTTTGTTTTGTGGTACGTTTTTGCTGGCAGGATCCAGGCTCAGACAAATTACATACATCTTCTAGCTCCGGTTGACTTATGATACCCTTTGACACTGGAGACGGATGTTTAGATTTTAAAGCCGAAAAAGTTTCTGGACAATCAGGTACAATCACGTCATTGGATTAAAGAAGGGCAACTGCACCTTTTAAATCACCCTCGTAGACTTTTTGTTCAACTTTACGTTTTAAATATTACAAGTGTTGAAAATTAATACAAATAATTTATTAAATCTCAAATGAAGAATTTGTAAATAAATGAATTTATAGAAAAATAACAGTAAAACTGATGGACATAGGTTTCTCCTAAAGATTAGACTAATGGGGTCGGGAGTGTGGGACGCCGCGAGGGTACAAACTCTCAATACTCACTAAAACCCGGCGGGACCGCCATTAACCATGAGTAGGGAGCCAGAGGCTGGTTGAGACATTCCCATCTGGCCCCTCAGTTGCAGCTCGCAGGTATTCTACAGGGGGAGGAGTTGTATGAACCTTCGCCTCCTATTTACTTCGTCAGTGCTGGAGTGTTTCGGCGGCAATCACCCTCTCGCTTTGCCGTGCCAGTGACAGTGCCGATGACAGTCTCGCAAAAGGAGGCAACCGCTCTCTAGGCCTGCTGTAAGTATTGCTCCTATAATACTTGTCAGTGTGAGGTCTGTGCCGATCAGCGACGTCATAATGAGTAGCTGAGGTCCCCAGGCGGGAAATACTGAAACAGTGCGGTGGGCTGAGTTTGACGAGGCACTCGTGGCATCGGGCCGACGGCTCACAGCCAACAGTTTGGTACAGGTATTTGCCGAAGCAACCAGGACTGGTAAACACCTGTACCAACCTATAGGAGAGCAATCTGTGCTCTCTGCCCAGCTATTTGTCCAGATGGGGGCAGATCGCCCATCTTTAGATCAAGGTTCTGTTAGTTGGAACCCTGACCCTCCTTAACAGGTAAGCGTCTTGTCATTCCCCTGTGGTTCTCGCGGCTGTTCTGCACTGGTAAGCAGCCGTGAGAACTTCCACCTTGAGATCCCATGGGGAATCACCTGCCATAAGAATAGAATAGAATATTGAGAAATCCGTGAGTGACGGACTACATAGCGATAGAAATTACATTTACTGAGTTGGTAACTGAGTTAAGCGATCTAAATCATCTTCGAATTTCTAATGTAATCGGTCGGGTGTACTATTTCAAAGCCTATAAAATTCCTTTTTTTCTTCTGTATAGATGTACAAGAGGGTTCAAAAAACATTTGTCAGGCTGTTCACACGCTTTTTAACAACAGTTTCCAGACTGTATTAAATATATCAGTGTCTCCAATCGCAATTAAAAGTAAATACGGACTTCCCCATCTTGTAACGGGATCGGGAACTCTGTGAGGAACAAATAGCCCTTAATACACTTATATTTAGGTCACGTTTTCGATTGTCTACTGGCAGACAACGTGCAACACGTGTGTCCCAACATTTAAGTAACAACTCTAAGTATATATTTCCTTTGACCCGATTCGTGTTGAACTCTACAGAGGGATCTAGTTCAAAGGCCTCACCTACATGTAATCCCTATTAATATTATAAATGTAACTCTGTCTGTCTGCTACGCCTTCACGACTAAACCACTGAACTGATTTTAATGAAATTTGGTACAGAGATAGATGAAGAAAAGTTTGTACAGACGAGATAAAAGTTCGTACGGAAGTCTAAATAAAGTAAAGCTTTCCAACTCCAGTCGGTACCAATTTTGATAACATTTCATACAGAGATAAACTAGACATTGGGAACTGTAATAGGCTGCCCTTTGCTATAAAAAAAGTTTGTAAAAACGAGATAAAAGTTCGTGCGGAAGTCTAAACAAAGTAAAGCTTTCCAATTCCAGTCGGGACCAATTTTGATGACATTTGATACAGAAATAAACTAGACATTGGGAACGGAAATAGGCTGCCCTTTGCTTTAAAAAAAACTTGTAAAAACGGGATAAAAGTTCGTACGGAAGTCTAAATAAAGTAAAGCTTTCCAATTCCAGTCGGGACCAATTTTGATGACATTTGATAGAGAGATAAACTAGACATTGGAAAAGGAAATAGGCTGCCATTTACTATAAAAAAATTGTAAAAAAGAGATAAAAGTTCCTATGGAAGTCCAATCAAAGTAAAGCTTTCCAATTCCAGTCGGGACCAATTTTGATGACATTTGATACAGAGATAAACTAAACATTGGACAAGGAAATAGGCTGCCATTTGCTATAAAAAAAAGTTTGTTAAAGCGGGATAAAAGTTCGTACAGAAGTCTAAACAAAGTAAAGCTTTCCAATTCCTATCGCGACCCATTTCGATAACATTTGGTACAGAGATAGACTAGACACTGGAGAAGGATATATAGGCTGCCATTTATTCCTTTATTTTTGTTAGCTTATATACTTTTTCTATCTCTAGCCAACTAGTTAACAGTTAAAATATCGCAAGATATTTAAACACACATACTCTTTATCATCAATTACCAATATCGAGATGCTCACGTCCGCGGTGTTTGTTTAGTGACATCATCGCTCATCAGACAATTCTGCTTAACGTCGTCTAACGGGATGGAGGCCATTAAATTAGACGTGATAACTAGGGGTGGCACCTCATATAAAATAAAAATACCTTAATCTAAAACCATTACTCTACAGTTCCTAAATGTTAGTATTTACCATTCAAAGTTTTTTATTCTTCATTGGAAGAAGTGGTACGAGACCAAGAAAGAACAACTTCTTACAAACATAAATGCAATTATTATTTTAATACTTTTTTCTTTAGCTGGGAAATGCTTTTATGCACTGGCCCCGACCGTGTGTCAGGCGTGTGAGATTTGGCGAACAAGAAGGCCTCGCAATACCCGGTAAAACCCAGCAGAAACCTTTTCATCCATGAATGAAGCACCAGATGTTCAACTTTCGCAGTCATCCCTGGTGTCCCGAATGAATCCGACCGAGAATTCTCGAAGACGGAAGGACTTACGCTAACAGACATTTATTTGTACCCCGCCTCCTCTGGTGGTATGAGGGAGCATCCATACCAATCTCTCTCGTTCGTGGGCCTCCTTCAGTGAGATGATCGTCTCACAGAAGAGGGCCACTCCCACCCAGCATCTCTCACTTGAAAGCATCGCGCCTACAACGCTGTCCAGTGAGAGGTCCGCGCCGATCAGAGCAACCAAGAGATGACGCTGAGGTCCCGAGGCTGCACAATCTGCCAAGTATGCTGTGCCGAGTCGATGGCAGCACCACACTCACGACGGGCCGGTGACTCCTCGCAACCAATTCTCTACAGGAACATTCCGAAACATCCGTTTCCGGTCAGAACCTGCACCAATCTGTGGGTGAGCGACTCGTGCTTCCTGGAAGGGCATTGTTTCAGGTGAGGGCAGATCGCGTCCACAATGGCCACGCCCGTTGCTGGGGACCTAATATCCTCTTTCCATCGTTAGGTCAGAGCGCGGTCGGCTTGAGCCCTGATCCTTCGGACCTCATCAGCGCCAAACTGCATCACGTGCCCTTGTAGCCACCGCCGCCGCTTCGACGAACGTTCGCCCTCGGGCCAAGAGAAGGGTCTCATCCGCGTATCATGACACTTCCATCCCAGGGAGGAGCAGGCACCGCAGAAGCCAGTCGTAGCCAATATTCCAAAAAATCGGCCTTAAAACAGACCCCTGTGGCACACCGCGGCACATTCGACGTCAGTAAGTTTTCCGCTAGTCTCCCACAAGACCTCTCTGTCCTGGAGATACGCCTCCAACTATCTCGTAATGTAAGGGGGCACTCCATGAACCCCGAGCGCTTCCAGCACCATTTCATAAGAGAGACTGTTAAAGGCGTTTTCTATATCAAGCAATACAACCAGAATTACCTCCCCTCTCTGCGCCGCGTCCGTTGTCCTGCCCCGAAGGGACTCCAGAACGTCAATGGTTGCACGACCTCTCCCACGAGCCCAGGCCTCATCTCCTCTAGGTGTCAAACAAGGCGGTCTGCGAGGATCTTCTCAAAGATCTTCGCCATCTCGTTTAAGAGAACGATAGGCCAATTTGCGGATGGAGAAACCGAAGGCCGATCTCCCTCACGCAACATAGTCTACTTTAAAAGCGAAAGACTTTTTCTCTGTGAAGTGCCCGCCACAAACTCAGTCAGAATTAAAATTTGTAGACATTTAAACTTCATTAAAATGATAAGACGTCAGCCCTCAATAAACCGTATTATATTTCTTCCTGCAGTGGCTTCGTTTCGTCATCACTACATTGCCAACGCGTGCGCGGCCTTTTACCTGTCTGCAGACCAACACCTTTCATATACCAACACATCTATTATCATAACTTATTTAATACTAGCAATACCCCACGGTGTCACCTGCGTAGATACCGATCTCGTGGCAGTGGAAAGTCTACTAAACCTATTTTCGTTAACAAGTTGTATTTCACTTAGTTTTTAATTACTTCCTTTCAGATTATTAGATACACACATTCAAAATCTAATCAATATACAGATTTGACTTTACAACGAATATATATCTAACTAATATATTTTTAAAGTCGTAATTGTCTTTTGAAAGGCCTTCCTATTTTTCTCATTGCGTCTCTTGGCAGCCATTTCAAAAAAAGGAGAGAAATCTTTCAACAAAAAGGCAAACTGTATGCCAAGGGCAAGAGAAAGAGAGACCTAGAAATGTTTACGGGAGGCCTGCGCCACAGACTATTACTCGTACATACAACTAAGAAAAAAAACTTAGATATAAGAATAGTTAGTTAAAATTGTTTAAAATAACCTTATTTGTAAGTAATAGAGATAAAAGACTATTTTATTTGAACAATAAAACAATAAAGTGTAACTCTCTCTCTCTCTCTCTCTCTCTCTCCCTCTCTCTCTCTCTCCCTCTCTCTCTCTCTTGAAAACAATGCCCGACCGAAGGATAAACTGCAGTTGACAAGATTAACTTACGAAACAAAAACAAACTTGTAAATTCTAGTAGGCTTCATAAAATTAACAACTCATTTAAGGGTAACTGTATACGTTTCTATAATAAACTCCCACAAGACGTTATATGCCTACTTGAATAAAGATATTTTGATTTGATTTGATTTAATAATTTAATATTAAATTAAAGTATATAAATAGCCAATGCTTTGTTATGTTTTCTCTTCTATTCCATTTCAATGAAATGATTTTCAGGAATGCCGTTTTTGTTGATCTATGAGCTCCAGTAATGTACTATATTACTCTCAAAGATGTACTACAGACAATTTACAATTGAAAAGAACAAACAAAAACCCCATTACTAACGTTTCATTTCCTTATTTGTTTTTTTATTGGGGAAGAGAATAATGTAGGTTATTTCAATTAACTGAACTAAATTGATATAAAACAGCATAAACATTAAAACTCATTTCAAAATTATGCAATCAATTATATGTATGTTTCTACAAAGGAAATGATGGTGTGGAATCCTGGACTATATGGTGATAAATGGTAAAAGGTAATTTACCTCTTAATTGATTATACACAACATCGCTATGCTATGCTACCTATTTTGATAGAGTGGTAAGTAACAATCTCCAACCACTTCACACTTATTAAGAACAGGATTCCCCATATTTAATCTAAATTTCATAAACCGTACAATCTCCTTCGTGCCTTCTCTAATTCATGTGATACTGGCGATATTATGTGTGCCCAACTGTCGCATCGGAAAGCAATTAAAAGAAAAAGAAGAAACGGCTAGTTTCATTTTGAAACTGCTATCGTATTAAACTAGTCTTTTTCGTGACCCTATTCTTCCAAAGAAATAATGTTTTATTGTTTTTATTTATGACTAGCTATGCACCGCGATTTCCCGCGTACGTACCGATCTCGTGGCAGTGGAAATTGTACTTAGTCGGACTATAGATTTATTTCGTTGAGTTTCTCTTAGTTTTTGTTTCCCTTTCGGATTTTTAGATACACACTTATATTTTTGCCTCATTTGTTTAGTGGTTAGCATCTTCGACTACAGACGTGAGGTCCTGGGTTCGAGTCCCGGGTCGGGCCAATTCTATAATGTGCCCAAATTTGGGAAAAATTTGGCGGTGTGATCCACCCCCGTGCCTCGGAGAGCACGTTAAGCCGTCGGTCCTGCGCCTGATCTCTCTCCGATCGTCCGGTCGGATCACCGTCACATTGGACTATGAGAGTGAAGGAATAGAGAGTGCATTTGTGTACTATTCCTGACAATCCGCAGTGGAGCAGCGTGGTGGGTCTATGGTCTAATAACCCTCTTTCATATGAGTGAGGAGGTCTGTGCCCAGCAGTGGGACATTATTGGGCTGCTACTTACCTTTTATATTTTTAAATTCGTTACATCATTTACGTAGAATGTCCGACATTAGCAAATTTAAATAATCTCTACAGGTATTGAAAGAATTTTTTAAATCGCTGCAGAAATTTTTTGTTGGATTATATTAAATTGTTAAAAATAAAAATAAAAATTCTAAATGCATAACTTTCTTCTATAATATCAAAGAAAAGATATATTTGTAATACTTTATTGTCTCAGAACTTCCCTATACAACATATTATAAACCTCTACATTATTTACTTTAGATTGAGATTTTTTAAATTTGTTATATCTTTTGAATGCAATGTCCGATTTTAATAATTTAAAAAGTATTTTACTGATATTGAAACTGTCTTTAATAACTGTATTTAATAGGATAAGGATTAATACAGAGGTATGAATAATATGGTTTGATTATTGTCGGGACTTTTATTAACTTTTAAAATGCAAAAAAGTAGTTATAGTGGCATAACTACAGTAGTTGGACATATAGTATCCTGGACTTTTTTATAGATATTAATACGTTTTATAATATTGTAGAACATTATTTTGTTATATCTTTTATAGTTTTCGCAACGCACGCGATAACAGTTTTTTTTATTTCACACCTTGGGTTATATTAATGCATTTTTCTTAGGGATCCCTAATTTTTTTAAGAAAGTAATATAGCCTATGACACGCAGGGAAAATACAGCTTTCTAAAGGCGAATTTTTTTTTTTAATCGGTCCTGTAGTATTTGTGTAAAAACGTTACTAACATACAAAAACACAAATGTTTCCTCTTTATAATATTACTTTAGATACAGAGCAGTTGATATAGAAGCAACAAAGGCTATATCTTCTGTATACATATAACTACCTGTTTTCTTATGAAACCCCGTACAATTACTCTGTGGAAATTTGGATAATTGCGTACTTAATGAAATCCGTTATTATCTATATATTAATACGTGAAGCAAATTGCAAAGTGACAATATTTTTAAAAATAATGCATGCAACTTACATTAAATTAATAAATAAAACATTACACACACTACCACGTATATTATATACACACGCACTCTATTGTCTATTGTTAGTCTGTGGTCAAATTGAGAATAGATTAATGATGTTTGTCAGACATTTAGAAAAAGTTTTTATATATATTCGCCGTTTTGTTTAATTATTTCTTATATCGTATGGTTTTTTACTACAATAAAAAAACATTACATTACGATATGTTATTTTTTATCTTTGTGTTTTTTTTATTTAAGTTACATTTAATTGATGGAAAAAATAGGAATTATAAATTTGACAGTAGAACCTTTTTAATGTTTAAACTTACAATTTCGCCCACAACCACTGGTTAAATTAAAAAGATAATATTTCTAGAAAATCCACTCCATCAGAAACCTTACCTACTTTACTTTATTTGCTTAAACAGCATATTTTGTTTTTACGTACACGTGCTTTGCTAGGATGACGTACAGGCATTATCAAATAACACGTTACTAGATGACGCAATATAATAATTTCACAGTTTCATGTGTTTGAATAAATGAGTTTTCTTTCTTTCTTTCTTTATATTTGTGTCGATAATTCAGATAATTCATCATTAATTAAACAATGCTCTCCCACTTTTAAAGATTCAAAACTATTCGCAATTAAGCGAATATTTGCAAAGAGATATTTCGCAATGTCAAAGGTAAGAAGCAGCCTATTAACGTCCCACTGCTGGGCACCGGCCTCCTCACTCATAAAGAGAAGGTCAGATAAACCGACCACACTGCTCCACTGCGGGTTGGCAAGCTACACATACCCCAAAATTACACACACAATCTTTTCCTTCACCGAAAAGTACAATGGTGGATGATAAAGAGAAACTTAATGGTGTCTAGTGCAAACACACCTCTCACCACCAAGTAGTCATGACTTTTTAAGCGACTTCAAAAAAAGAAGGAGGTTATCAATTCGTCTGTAATTTTTTTATTGTTTGTTACCTCATATCTCCCGACTGGGTGGACCGATCTTAATGATTTTTTTTTTAAATAAAAGATGGTGCTTGTCATAGGGGCCCCATTTTTCATTTAAATCTAGTTTTGATGATGGCATCCATGAGAAAACAGGATAAGTGTTAAATTTGCATTAAGCATGTGCGCGACAAATGGACGAATAACTCAAAATCACTCCAACCGATTTAGATGCATCTTTTCTTATTGCAAAGGACATACTTCAAGGGTTGTTTGATGAGAGTTTGGTTAGGTTCTGACGATGGATTCCATGACAATGTGACGGAACTCCTCAATTCTTAGGAGCAAATGAACGATACTCGGCCTACCGTAACTTCGGTATGGTCAAGTGCTAGTCGTACTTAAATATGAAGATCAATGGATCTCCTCAACGGTTTACAGTAAGGGTGCGGTTTATGGCAGAAAATATAAGTGTCTGTAATCAAATAGCAATGAGCTTACGTTTGTTGCTGCATTGCAATACGTTTTTAAATGTACATATATTAAGACAAATTTGTTAGTTTACTTCAGATTCACTAAAAATAAATAAATATTTTAACAAAAAAAAAGAACCTGTTTTTCTGTCAAAATTTTTATTTATGTACTGCTTTCAACATATTCCCACCGACTAGGTAACTACGCAAGTGACACCGCAGAATTTAACTACTACTGAACATGAGTATGCTTATAAATAAAACAAAATGAATACATTGTTGGATTTTCTTTCAGAATAAGATTACGCAACTATTCACCGACTTATAAAATTATAAAACTATCGCAAAAATTTAATTCACGCTTACCTTATCTAAAAACAATATCGGATGTTCAAATATCTGATGTCTATTGCATTTACTCGTGTCATATTTCAAATAAAGCTCACCAGCATTTTTTACTAATGCTGATTTATAACTATTAGAAATAATATTACTAATGAATATTTCATTTAATGCGACGCCAATTACTTGGTCATATTTTCCTCAAGCCCGATGAAAGAGTTGCCAAACGTGTGTTTTTACTTCAAAATGGAAAGATGTAACAATGTAGTCATTAGAATTAGAGTCACTTGCAGAAGATCTGAATGGGTAACTGTATACGTTTCTATAATAAACTCCCACAAGACGTTCTAAAGATGTCAATTAATAAATTCAAAGTCTTTGTTAAAAGAAAGTTGATAGAAAAATCGTATTATAAGTTGCAAGATTACCTAGACGATAGAAACGCCTGGGAGTGAACGAATTGCTCTAATTTTAATTAAAATATAGTAAACTAATTTGTTATTGTAATGATGATGGTAAAAAAAATACTCGACTGAGTTTGTTGTGGGTTCTTCTCGGATCAGGGCGCGAAGGAACCCTCGTAAC
>JACTOM010000931.1:6252924-6287590 GCA_015832385.1 Elymnias hypermnestra
ATGGTTTGGGCATGTAGAGAGAATGAATGAAAGGAGACTGACAAAAAGGATTTATGAGTCAAGAGTGAATGCGAAAGTTGGAAGGGGAAGACCAAGGCGAACGTTCCTGGACCAAATCCAGGACATTTTAAATAAGGGTCAGGTCAAGAGTACTCTAAACCGACGAACTTGTATGAAAGGTTTAATGAGAATGAAAGAAGCGAAGGAGATATGCAAGGATCGTGGCAAGTGGAAGGATGATGTCTCTGCCTACCCCTATGGGAATGAGGCGTGATGTTATGTATGTATGTATCTTTAAGCTGTTGGCTTAAGAAACTTCGCTCCATCCCTCTTCTCGTTTAACTCAAATAAGGCGTGAAACGATTATTTAGGGAAGGATAAAGTTTGGGGTTGCCTCATTGGTCTATTGACTTTCTCATTGGGCATGAGGTCCTGGGTTCGAGTCCTGGGTCGGGCTAATTAATAAACATTGAGTTTTCTATTAAGATTTTCTCAATATTTGCTGGAAGTTGGGAAGTTGGCATGCTCCATCCCCGTGCCTGGGGAAGCACGTTAAGCCGTTGGTTCTGTGTTGGTTGGTGCTGATCTTTCTCCGGTAGTGTCGGATTACTGTTACATCTGCCAATCCGCAGTGGAGCAGCGTGGTTGGTCTATGCTCTAAAAACCCTGTCTCCTATAAGTGAGGAGGTCTGTGCCCAGGAGTGGGATGTTAATGGGCCACTATTTACCAAAGGGGCGTGTACAAGGGTCGAAATGCATCCGCTGCCTAATCAAGACCCAACGTGAAGTAGATAGATAGAACTCTGTCCTCACTATGTAATAAAGCCCCAACGTGAAGTAGATAGATAGATAAAACTCTGTCCTCAGTATGTACTTAAACCCAGGACGTCAGTTACTAAAGCGAAAACTAGCACCATTTCTCCAGAGATAACATGAATACGTTTTTTTGCAACGTTAATTAATTTAATGTTTATCATATTTACGTAATATGTTTTCGTAGCACGCGTTTGTGTAAGCATAAATTAATAACACCAACAGTATTAAATACCTACTCACAAAAGAGCACAGTCAGGTGTAATTTAAATTGTTGTAAAGAACTCAACGTATATTTTTGCATAAATTTTCCCTTTAATTTACAATCTATATAATACTAGCTGTTTCCCGCGACGTTACCCGCGTAGTTCTCGATCCTGTGGGAATATGAGAAACCCTTTCTTACCTTGCAAAAGGAACGTGTATGCTAAACTTTATGTCAATCGGGTAAATACTTTGGATATCATCATTCACCTAAATGAAAAAAAACCTGAATACGAAAAACGGTTAAAGATGATGATGATGCTGCTACACCGCTGTTTATAAATGTTTATAAACATTAGAAAACATTCTCTCTTCTTATTCGTTTCGCTCTTGACAGAGTGGTCGTGATCGTCATGAAGTAACGAAGTGGGCAGATGTTATGCGCATGACTACCGCTCGTCATTTTTCCCTGTTCGAGGTCATCCTGCTGCATTCGTACAATGAACCTCCCAGTGCAGATTTGATTTGGTCGGTCCATCGAGTGGGTGACCTCCCACGTGGTCTGATGCCTTCCACTTTTCCTTGAACGACGAGGCGTTCGATGGAATGGTTGTCACGCCGAGAAACGTGTCCGAAGAATGTCAGAATGCGAGATTGTACTAGTGAGAATAGACGCTGTTTGATCCCGAGTTCTTGAAGTATCGAGACGTTTGTTCGAATCTCGGTCCACAAAACTCCAAGCATTCTTCTCCAGCACCACATTTCTAGAGCATCTATTTTCTGCCTTTCCACATCTCGCAGTGTCCACGTCTCAGCAGCGTATAGAAATATGGGGAAGAGAAGAGTCCTCACGAGTTTAGATTTCGTGGTCTTTGTGATGTTGCAATTCCTCGATATTTTCTTCATCCTGTCCATCGCCGTTCTTGTTATAGCCATCCGTCGTTTGAATTCGTCAATGCATTTTCTAATTGTATTTTTCGCNGCTTATATGTCATCCAATGATGACATAGGGGGTAGGAGAGTCTAGATGATGATTGTTTATCTAGATGATGATCGGTTATTACTTTTTTATAAAAAAATTTAAATTTTGTTATGTTCATAAGATTACAATATATTTGTGAATACTGATTCAGTGAAATGTAATCTCTATCCTGAACCTATTCTATTAAAAATTATAATCTCAACAAATATGCTAATAAAACCATAATTAGCCGCTTGCAAAGAAATTGTAACAAATCTTACTTGGAGGTCGATATCTTCCACAGCACCAAACTAAAGTTTAAAAAAGAATTAAAGAATTTAAATAATGAGTAGGTAGCTTGTATTTGTATTTTATTCATTACATAAAACATATTCCAGACACACATCCACACACACGCACACACACTCACACCCACGCGCAATCTCTCTGGCGCTTATTAGTAGAATAAACAAATGTAAAATCCTTAATAGGCCTTAAGTTAATTTATTTAAATTATATGTTAGTTTTAAAAGGGCTGTGGATTTTGTAAAATGAATAATAAATAAACACTATAATTATGATATAAAAAAATGTTTACGTAAGCATGGGGGGAGGGGGTAAGAGCTTTGAATACTTTTGCTGAGAAGGGGATATGCGGGTAAATCGTTGTAATAAATCTGCTTACGTAATATTTGAATAGCCTCTTATCGAGTTCACAGTAGTTGTCATTTTGGATTCAACAATTTTGATTCGAGTTATTTCGTGTATTTCTCCAATATTTTAATAGCTATTCTGATATTCGTGTACAAAAAATCAGTGAACATTGAAATGGGTACACACTTTGTTGAGTTATAAATGTAACGAACACGACTTTGTCTTATACATTGTATATAGATAAGGCTCGGATACCACCATTATTTTTCGCCATTCTCCACACAGCTGAGGTGTCCGAGTGGTAAAGGAGTTGGACTTGAAATCCAATGGGTTCTACCCGCGCAGGTTCGAATCCTGTCCTCAGCGATACATTTTTATCAGAAAACATATTTTATTATTCTTTTCATTTTGTAAATAATAATAGACATACAAATTTTTGGTTCTTTATGGTAATACAACTGTCTACACTAAGAGGAAATATTTGTATTTTTGTATGTCATGAATAAACTCAAAAAGTACGGAACCGAATTTAATAATTCTTTTTTCATTAGAAAGCTACATTATCACTGAATAACATAGGCTATATTTAGTACTAGATTACTATAGAAATCTTTAGAAATTCCTATTAAAACCAACCAAAGGTGTAAAAAAATTAGCCATAAAATATATTTCATCGCATACGCTGTGAAGAGTATTAATGATAGGACAAAAAAATGTTCGACAATATTATAGAATATATCAAGATCTACAAAAAACTTCACGAGACCATATGTTTAGCTATTGTAGTTACGTCACTATAACTACTTTTTTACATTTAACAAATTGATAGAAATCCCGATCAGAGTCAGACCGTGTTATCCATACCATTTATAAATTTTTATCCAAATAAATAATTTAATATTCAAGACTGTCTCAATACCTGATGATTACTCTTTGAATGATTGAAATCGGATGTTCCATTCAAAAGATATCATGAAATTAAAATAATAGGTCCACCATTATGAACTAGGTAGCTGATGGGCTCCTTACGCAGTGGACGCAAGCGACATTGAATGTTTCGAGTTCTTTTAACACAAATTTATGCTTCCCTTAAAAAGTTCTTTTCAGAGCTACTTAGTTTTAGTATTAGGTATCACACTTTTTCATAATATTTGTCAATTCATAGTCGTTTTAATTATCATGCTTATAACTTAAATATCTGTACCTATTTATGTCTACCTGTGCGAAGCCGGGACGGGTCGCTAGTATGATATAAAACGATTATTGGTCCATTAATTTTATGATAGTCTTTAACAATAGAACCTTAATAACGTTGAAAATTATAATTTATATAATTAATTGTCAAAATTCAACCACTAAGCAATCGGTAGTTGAATTAAATACTTATAATAATCAATTTGGAACATATAATGCTACTTTGTATTGTCATGAAATTGCCCGTTAGCTACCAAAACTTTTTCTATGGAGTTTATTTACAAAAATGATATATTTTTATAGAATTAATCAGATTTTAGATAGATAGATGTATACTTTATTGAACACCACATAAATAGGACAGAATAAAAATACAATTAGTTAAAATAGCGATCTCTTCCAGACAACCCTTGCGGTTAGGGAGACAATAAAAGAAAAGAGAGAGAAGGTAGACGTGTTACTAAAGAAATAGACGTACATATAATCGTATTATAAGTTGCAAGATTACCTAGACGATAGAAACGCCTGGGAGTGAACGAATTGCTCTAATTTTAATTAAAATATAGTAAACTAATATGTTATTGTAATGATGATGGTAAAAAAAATACCCGACTGAGTTTGTTGTGGGTTCTTCTCGGATCAGGGCGCGAAGGAACCCTCGTAACTTTAGATTTTAAGCCGATCTTGAGTACCATCATCAGACGTATATTAGAATCAGAGTGTGGAAAAAAAAATTTATTTGACGATTCAAAAGTGCTGTAATATGCCTACTTGAATAAAGATATTTTTGATTTGATTTGATTTTGATATACATATGCAAACCCATATCAAGCATTGAAAATGCTGACATTCAGATAAAGACAAGTAGTGGTTCACTACACGCTGTTTTAAATGGAGAAACTCTGGCACTGATGAATTTTAACCGGCAGCGCCTTCCATTTTATGTAATTTTCAATTAATCCTGTCACATAACAACCCGCAGTGGAGCAGTGTGGTAGGTCTAAGCTCTAAAAAACCCTATCTCCTATGAGTAAGGAGACCTGTGCCCAGAAGTGGGACATTAATGGATTGCTACTTCCCTCTTTTACCTGTCAATGATGTCATATGTAGGCTCTTGCAGGACCAGTGAAAGTGCTAATGCTTTACCAAATAAAAGCTAAGATATTTTGATGGGCTTGCCAACACGCTGACTACCTGAGCTCTACCAATGTCTACATATTGTTTAACAACGTATCAAATCAAATCAAATATATTTTATTGCAAGATCAAGTGTACAACACACAATCTACCATACAATGGCGTGCAACATCTATAATAGGACAAAATAATATTATTTTGAAATAATTGCTTCATCATTCTGNTTAAAAAGAGGTCTACAGAATGTTATTGGACTTACATCGCAGATACTTCTAATACATCGTTTTTGAGCTATAAACACCTTATTCATGGATACTATGCAGAAATTAAATGCTCATTATTGGGAACTACGTATATCCACTGATCTACTAAAAGGAGAAATAAATCACCTGTATAAATAATCCAATTAAAAGTTACGTATAGTATAATTGTTTATAAAATTCACAGCTGAGGTGTCCGAGTGGTTAAGGAGTTGGACTTGAAATCCAATGGGTTATACCCGCGCAGGTTCGAATCCTGTCCTCAGCGATCTTTTTATAACATTTTTTGTCTGTTTAGAGATACACCATTCTTCTTTAATAATATCCAGAGATATCTTGTTCTTTTTCACATTCCTCAACTTTATTGAAAGTCAGCAAGTGGATCAAATTTGACCCTCTTCATAGCTAACCTTTCATGTGCCTCTCCATTTTAGGTCAGCAATGACTTTTTCAAACATACATAAGTCAGTGAACTATCCCGGATAGCTATGGCCTGGGAGAAGTTTGATAAACAAACTGCTGACCTTCAATAATGTAGAGGAATCTGAAGAACAGTAAATTATCTGTCGATAATTTTGTAGAAGAATGATTTGTCACCAAACTGACAAAAAATATTATAAAAAACGCTGAGGACAGGATTCGAACCTGCGCGGGTATAACCCATTGGATTTCAAGTCCAACTCCTTAACCACTCGGACACCTCAGCTGTGAATTTTATATACAATTATACGGTATCTACCTTTTAATGAAATTATTTACACAGGTGTTTTATTTAGGCTTTTGGGTAGGTTAATGGATTTACGTAGTTTCAAATAAAGAGCATGTAATTTCGCTAATATGTGAATCATAAAAAAAACATACCACGTCAGACTTTTAATCTGTCAATGTATAAAATAAATAAGGAATAAATAAAAAAAATTAACAAAAAAGAACCGCCTTCAAAACAAACTCTTACAAATATATTAATATGCTCTAAAAGTAAAAAATAATTGCGTATGCTTTTCTAGAGTTCTTTGTATTCTTTAATTCGGAGTCGGCGTCATCCAAGGTAGGTGTGTCCCGCGTGTCCACTTGGCAGCTCCAGCGCCGCTCACACCTATAGCTGTTTACGTAGGTTACCGCAAAAATCCCCCCCCCCCCCCNGCCCCGGCTACCACCGCTTTATACATAATACGCTTTATAAATATTGCAATGCAGCAATAAACTTAAGCTCTTTGCTATTTCATTACAGACAGTTATAAATTCTGCCAAAAATGGCACCCTTACTGTAAGCCGTTGAGGAGTTCCATTGATCATCATACTTAATAACGACAATCACTTGACCATACCGAAGTTACGGTAGGTGACTCAAATATCCGGAAATCTTATAAAAGATTCTGCCGATTATCGTTACTTTGCTCCTAAGAATTGAAGAGTTCCGTTACTTTGTCATGAATCCCATGATCAAAACCTAACCAAACTATCATCAAACAACCCTTGAAGTATAACGTATCCCTTCCAAAAAAAGAATCATCGAAATCGGTTGGAGTGATCTCGAGTTATTATTTCATTTGTCGAGCACATGCTTAATGCAAATTTAAGACTTATCCGGTTTTGACGCCATCATCAGAACTGGATAAAAAAAATGGGACCCTACTACAAGCACCACCTTTCATATGGAAACAATCATCAAGATCGAGTCACCCAGTCGAAAGTTATGAGGGAAAGCAAGAGAAGTAAAGGAAGATCAATAAAGAGATGGATAGATGACTTAAATAAAGTAGCAGAAACAAATGGCTATATACAGCAGTCGTTACAGATGGAAAGCATTAGGAGGCCGTTCTGGAAAAACAAGCTCTGAGGGAGGAAATACCGAATACCGAGGCTTATTTATTTATGAATGTATAAAATACCTTGATATAACTCTATAAAAAGAGGCCTCAGCGAAATGATGGACAAGGAAGCATCGTCGTCGTCAATTCAACCGATGGACGTCCACTGCTGGACATAGGTCTCACGTAATGACCTCCACAAATCTCTTTCTCGAAATTGGACCTACCGAGCTGGACTATATGTCCCAGGTACGTGTATTCGTCAACAAGTTCGAGAACTGAGTTCTCAGCGATGACTGGGAGTGGCGATACATGGATATTAGACATAATTTTTGTCTTATCCATGTTCATTTTCAGGCCCACCTGTTGAGAAACTCTGCTGAGGTCATCGAGCTTTGTATTGAGATCTTCGAGAGTCTCTGCCATAATGACCACGTCGTCGGCAAACCGTAGATGAGTGATGAACTCGCCGTTAATGTTGATGGCCAATCCGTTCCAAAAAGGTCTTCCAGCGTGGCAGTGAAGAGCTTCGGGGAGATAACATCACCCAAGGAAGCATACAATGTCATAATGAAATGCTATAAAAAATATATCTTATCTGTAATACTTATTTCATTAATTCACCCTGTCCGTACTTACCCAGCATCAATCTAAAACTAAGTCTGGAAGTCAAATAAACTAACCTGCATCTGTAATAATCAAATGTCTGTTTGTACACCTGTATGAAGAAATACATTCATGGTTACAGACTGAATAATTGTATATAAAATTCACAGCTGAGGTGTCCGAGTGGTTAAGGAGTTGGACTTGAAATCCAATGGGTTATACCCGCGCAGGTTCGAATCCTGTCCTCAGCGATCTTTTATCTGATGTACACTTATTTTATTATCGATTTCTTCTTAAGTTTTCTAGTAAAACATCAGATATATTGATAGTTTTTTCTGGCGTCCCAAAATCTGCAACATGGAGCCTATTTATATTTAATAGCAAAAGAAGACCGTTCTAACAGATGCATTCTATTTTGAAATGAGGAATATTAATTATTATTTTTGAAGAATATGTTTTAATTGTTAAAAGAACACTAATTAATAATAATTTTTGGGTACTTGGGTACACATAAAGTATTTCTAAATTAACGATAAGTATTTAGTATGTTATCTATAGGAAAAGAATAATTTTATTTAGTATTGAACTTTACAAATTAAAATAGGTAACTGAACATAAGCTAAGAATATTGCTTAGTAGTAGTAGCCCATTAACGTCCCACTGCTGGGCACAGGCCTCCTCACTCCGAGGAGCGAGGGTTTTTAGAGCATAGACCCACCACGCTGCTCCACTGCGGATTGGCAGGCATAGTACACAAGTGCACTCTCTATTCCTTCACTCTCATAGTCCGATGTGACGGGAATGTGAGAGATCAGGCGCAGGACCGACGGCTTAACGTGCTCTCCGAGGCACGGGGGTGGATCACACCGCCAACTTCCTAACTTTGGGCAGATATTGAGAAAATCTTCATAGAAAACTCAATATTGGTTTTTGAATTGGCCCGACCTGGGACTCGAACCCAGGACCTCATGTCTGTAGTCGAACATGCTAACCACTAGACCAATGAGGCAGCTAGAATATTGCTTATGAGGACTTTATTTAAAAAATATATTCGATCTAGAACTGAGTTCCCCAAACTTTTATGTGTCGTAGACCCCTTGCCATGTTTTTCCGTGTTGGGTAGACCCCCTACTTACCTGATATTGATTTCCTGTAAATTTCTAACTGTAGTGAAGTTTAGTGTTAAAAACTTAAAGTAAAAACACATGTTACTTTATACATTTATTAATCGAATTTAAATTAAAACTACTCAAAATAAAATTTTGTATCTGTTATGTAACATTAAATTAACATAAAATAAACTATAAATAAAATAACATAAGCAATGAGTCTATATTTTTAATAAGAAGGATGCACCTGATGCTTTAATAATAAATTATCAACATTTGGCATCAATTTTGTAAGGGTTAATCTTAAATCTCCTCGGCTAGTAATGTGCAGTCTGTTTCTCTTTTTCGTTAGGAGATTGGTAACGCTGATCGCCCTTTCCACTAGGTATGACGATGGAAAGGAAATTAAAAATATTTATCCCACATTCGTATTTATAGAGTGGCCTAACTAAAGTTTTGATATTATAAGATAGTATGATGTAAATAAACAGGTACTATCAGTGTATGTGTTGAGATCCACTATCGTGGACCCCCATTTTCATTTCATGGACCCCCAAATTTTTTTTCGCTGACGTAAACCCTTTCCAGACTGTCATAGACTTCTAGGGGTCGATATAGACCACTTTGGGAATCACTAATCTAGAATTACTATGACAGTGAAGAAAAACTCTATATTAAAAAATGAGGTGTGACTGTTTTATGGACACAGCCATTTCTTGTGCGCGAATACGTCTCTTAGCCCGTAGTAATATCAAAAGAGTCGGGCTTCCCCCTTCGCCGCTCGCGATGTGTTACAATCCTTACTTAGCGTAACAGTGGTGTAATTTAATATGGGATGAAGGTGATAGATGTGTTTAGCGATAAAATCAAATTATATCCCCGATTTTATTATCGGTCGTTTTTTTTAATTGCCTCCCAATGGGTGAGATTTCAAAGACGTATTCACGGCAGTAAGCAAATTATTCGCAAGAGAACTAGGACACATCATCAAATACGACAACAAAGAATTATAATTAGTCCCTTAACTCACAGAATATGTCACTTTTATATATATTACAATCATGGATTTAAAGTTAAGTTGAAAACTGACCGCAAATAGTTAAGAATGAGTTAATGTGGAAAGTGGAAACCGCAAGTTTAGTAGGGATACTACGTTGCGAATACGTCATACATTGTGCATACTGTATCTGTGAATAGTGAATACCCGCGACTTAAGTTCACAGAGTGCTTCAAATACTATTCTTTAGAATATTATTTGTATGTCGGCTTTGGACGAAAATTTTCTAAACATGCAGTTAGTAACATCAGGGTGCAATATAATAATGCGTATCGTATTCTGATGAGATTACATAGATCATGTGGTGCATCTACCATGTTGCCATGCCAGAGTTCCAGATTTTTATGCAATCATAAAATCGCGTGTTGCAAGATTCTGGAATCGATTATAAAATCATTGATAAGATGTTGACAGAAAATTTGGACTGCTCAATTTTTTAATTTTGGTATTTCGTGCACCACAGTAAAAATAAATAGATTTAGTTTTCGATTTTTAATTACTTTACTTTATTTTACTTTTTATTCATATTTTAGTTATTTAAATTTCTTCTAATTGTTTTACTTAATATAACTGAGTGACTGTATTGAGTATTTACCTGAGAAATAATGATTATATAACTGTGACAAAACGTGGACGAGATTCTAAGCGGTTTTATTTTTACTATATCTCTTTCGCTCACTAGGAAAATGAGTAAAGTGGTATAAAATACTAAGTAGTATCCTATATGATATTAATCCATTCTTGTATTTCGGCAACAAATAGGATATCGAGTATATCCAACTCAGCGCAACAGTAAATAAAAAAGGTTAATAAGTCTATATCTCTTTTCTGGAATCATTGTTCTAAGGCAGGATGATGTGAAACTTTTGCCTCATCAATTATTAAGGTACATTAAAATAAAAAATAATTGTTCTAGTCTGTGATGTTTTGGTTTTTTACACTTCAGCACTTTGGATTTTGTTTTAGAATAAAATGCGATCTAATTTTGTAAGCACACGTTATTTGATAAATAATTTAAAGTGATGCGTTTTATTATAAATATGTTGCATACTGTAAAGAGTGAAGTTATAGAGTATGTCCGATGATAGTCCGAGGACGCGGGTGTTGTAAAATGCCGTGTGAGAGCTGCGCGGTACAGTTCAGCGTTTTCAAAAGAAAACGAGCGTGTTCCGAATGCGAGAGGTATTACTGCAGCTCTTGCCTTCGACGTGGTGGTGGTACCATGTGTGCTGCCTGTAGAGTCCTCACCACTAGGCCCCTAGCTAGGCAGACCATAGCTCACCTCAAGGTCCGTGACCTGCAATGTTTCCTACAACGGCAAAATGTTTCCACAAGAGGATGTGTAGGTAAGTAACAGCGTCAGGTCCAATTAACTATTTTGCAATAGATAAGGCAGTCTAGAACTCTCTAAAGATGATTCTGCAAAATGTGACGTCGATCATTAGTGGCTTAACAAAAACTAAATTAAATGAGATATACATATTTACAATGTTAGTGATCTCATTAAACATAACTCAATAACAAAAGAGAAACTTCCAGCTGTGAGCATATATTTACATCTAGTCAGATATTTCGATTTTTATACTCTCTAGATGGCAAATAACTTTTTTTAATAACATTTCTTTGCTGTGATATATTATTTATAAAAAATGTTGGACCTATAAAAACTTTAATTTCTTATATCAATGAACTACCTTTTGAATCATTCAAAAAATATTTGTAGCTCTGGTTGATAAATGGTCCAAAATGATTTTAATGTTATGTGTAATCTTAAATTTAACATGTATTTTCTATAAATGTTTAATCTAAAAATTTATGATATTTATTAATTTATCTATTTCATATTTTAGACTACTTGACATTTCCATATCTACTTGATATTTCCTGTATCAGATTTAATATGACCTATTATGTACATATTTTATGGAAAATTATTAAATTTGATTGAGAAAATGACTTACTTTTAAGATGAATCATTTTAAAAAGTAAATATGAATTTAAAAACATCAAGCATACAATAATATTCATTCATTTACACCAAATCATATTGCTTCTATGACATTTTAATTCTAAGTGGAAATCCTTGACTTAACACTTTAGTTATCAGATTTCTGTTTAGGCTAAGTTCTATATCAAATAATCAGATATTTGTTACAAGTTTTTAATCACTAAATATCTAAAAGTATTTATCATTTACAATCCAAATTATAATTATTGGAAACAATGTTAAAGATCTTCAGAGCTAGGAATCTCAGGAAAAAGGAAAAGCAGTAATTCAAATCTATTAATTCATTTATGAATTATAAAATACACTTGTTGAAAAAGTTATTAAATGTTATGCACTTAAGTATCCTGTAGGCCTAAATTTAGACAAATAAACAAATAATGATAAAAATGATATTTGGGTAAATTTTTCCAAATTCTTCTCAATTCACATATTGATTCTTTACTTCACCGATTTGTTATTTCTTGGATCTTTGAGTAAGGAAAGTAATAACAAATTTATGGTACATGACTGGGTGCAATCCCATGACAGTTAGGAGGGAGAGTTCTTAATGTTGGTAGGCTATATATATTTCCCAGAATAGTCCTGGGATATTTTTGGTTTTTCTCACAGTGTTTTTCTTCACTATTAAGCTCTAATGATAGATTGCTAAGTACGATCAAGCCAGTTACTGTATTTTTATAAAGAGAAACTTTGTAGTGACTGCCCAGAATTTGAAGCCATGTAAGTAATCCAATTTGAATTCTAAGATTTAATCAAATTTTAATAAACAAGAATCCCCCAACATGGGCTTAATCTTTTAATAACTCTCAAAAATAATTGGTTCAAAATAAAAAAAAATTAAATTTATTTGATAAAATCTTACAGTGCAATTTTTATTATTGCTTTTCAAAAATATGATTTTATAGACTTACCATGTTAGTAAAATAAAGTGGTGTTCATAACAAAAAAAATTGTTTTGTCTTTTATTTTTTTATTAGTGGTAATAGTGAAGTTAAAGTCAAATAAGTATTGGTCCAAATGCAATACAACATTCTGATAGGAAAGGTACCATATATAAACTATTCAGCTAACTTCTATTCCAGAAAAAGAAGAACTCCTCAGTCTGTGTGTGTCACATGTAAACAGTACCGCTTATAGAAGACGAGGTACACATGGCAGTTCAGGACCTTTCAGCCTCAAGGGATTTACAAACAATATTAATGAATTCCTTAATTCAGCCTTTGACCTGCGCAACCCGGCACATCCACAACCCCCATCCACTAGAAGTATGCATTTAATTTTTTTTTGTTCATAGATATAAATTGAAAAATAATTGAAACATACACTGGTAATTTGGTATGCAGTTTGCTGACATCGGTTTTATATATTGTTTACTTTAATACAATAACATTTTAATAAATTTGTTCCCGATTAAGATACTACCCAAATATTACTACATTATTTAGAAAGATTTTTCTGCCAAGAAAAATGAGTTTATACAGCAAATAATTAAAATTCCTCAAGTAGATTTTGTTGTACACTAAACAATAAGCCAAGTCTAATAACAGAATTATTACATGAAATTCTATCAAATATAGATACATCCATGTATATAATTAAATCAAATCACTAGAACATAACTTCCTGTTTTGTTCTGTGGAAATTATTGAAGATAAATATGCTCTTCTTAGCAATTTGTTTTAACATAAAACTTAAAAAAGTGAAATAGGAATAAAGTATCTGATTTTATATGTTCTTCTTTCAACTCTTTTAATATATTACATTCTTGTGAAATGTAAGTGATATAGACATATTTAATGATGGAAAGTTCTTAGTTGAGAGAAATATTACATCTTACTTGTTAAATAAAAACAATTGTTGAGAATAGTGCACAATAATTTTATGTATTAGTTGTTAGTGGAAACTTTACTGACGTATGTATTACTTTTAAGTGTAACCTATGTTAGTCTATAAGGAAATTGTTTGTTTCCTAAATGCAAATAAATAAATAGACATTCTGTTTTTTAGGTAGCTGCTTCAATACATCCCATACACATTCTCCGAATAATGGAACACCTGAAAGTGACAACATTCCTGACAGAAGATTTACTACCACACCAGGTATTAAAGCTTCACATTGCAATCTAATTATTATATGTAACTTATTGTAATTATTATATGTATTAGCCAGACAGCACTCTCTCAAGTTTCAGTACTATATATACACTAATTGAACCTCCTCAATAGTGATTTGTGTTTGTGTGACTGATTCAGTGCCATGCTTTGTGTATAATAAATATCTTTATATGGAAAAAAAATTTAAGCATCTCTTTGTAATATTAAGTTACTAAGTTGAAGAAATGTTCAGTGTATGTTACATTAATGCCTAATTTTTTATCTGTCCTGTTAATCTCATAAATCACTTAAATTATTGGATTAGGAGTTTCTTTAGTACAAAAATATCCTTATGTGCTCCGAAAACCGTCTTTCTTATAAGTCAAGAGGCTTCAGCCCCAGCAGTGGGGTGTTAATGGGCTGCTAGTTACCTAACCTTTTTTATATTTGTGATAAATGACATAGGTATTGAAAATGCAATCATCTGACTTGATATAAGTCCATAGTTTTGAACCACTATAGTAATAAATAAATAAATGAATGAATGAATGAATAAACTAAGTCATTATAATTTGTCATGTACTTGATTTTATTAATAATCCAAACTAATTGTATTATGTACCGTGTATTAATTACTAGGAAACCGTTCTGATATTAACTCAAGTACGGATATAATTACATGTATGACATCATAATAATTCATTCGGGAAATTTTAAAGGCCATCCCCTACAATTAGTTGCAAGCGATAACATATGAAGTACTATCGGATACCGCAACTTACCTCTAGGTCTAAATTACATTCTTGTGCCCGCGACTTCGTCTACCTCTACGTCTAAATTACAATCTGGTGCCCGCGACTTCGTCCACATTTACGTCAATATTACAATTTGATGCCCCCGACTTCGTTTACATTTACGTCAAAATTACAATCTGGTGCCCGCGACTTCGTGAACATTTACATCAAAATTACAATCTAGTGCCCGCGACTTCTCTACCTTTACGTCTAAATTACAATCTGGTGCCCGGGACTTCGTCCACATTTACGTCTAAATTACAATCTTGTGACCGCGACTTCATCTACGTCTAAATTACAATCTGATGCCCGCGACTACGTGTACGTCTAAATTACAATCTGATGCCCGCGACTTCGTCTACCTCTACGTCTAAATTACAATCTGGTGCCCGCGACTTCGTCTACCTCTGTCTAAATTACAATCTGGTGCCCAGTACTAAGTCTACCTTTACGTCTACACTACAATCTTGTGCCCGCGACTTCGCTAGTCTCGCTTGGCACTAAAGTAATTACTTATTTATTTTAATTGCATACTATTATCTAATAGGGCTATCTAGCCTATCTTCCGTCTCGTTAAAGGTATCTAAGTATATACGAATTCGGGGTTCGATTTCCAATAGGAAAATATATTAGTTACGGCTAAAACGTTCATCGGTGTATGCCTTTGGTTCTCCTACGTATCTTCTTATTTAGAATTCGCTGAAATTTCGAGCGTAGCCCTCTCCATCACCCACTGCGTGACTCCAAAACTATCATATGACGAGTCGAGGTTAAACATAAGCAGGTAAAATGATGAGGGAAGTGGAAGTGAAGGTAAACTCCTTGGAAATGGATTCAAAGGTGGTGAGCGTGATATAAGCGTACCGGTCCCGGATGCGAGCGAGGCTGCCGGCGCCGGTTCTGATGGGGACAGCGTTCGCATCGACACCACTGACTGTTTAGAGATAGAAGACCTAGCCGACACCGGCTGGGAGTTCGTCAACAGGCCGGCAGACCCACTGCCCAATGGTAGGATCTTAACCCCCCCCCCCCCTCCCTCAATATCATATATCATCAAAGATCCTCTGAAATTTTGGTGTCACTTCCTCACCCGTTATGTAAAGCCGAGGCGCACTATTTGAAAGCGGTTGTCAAGTTACAATAAATGTCTTAAATCTGTTTATTTTCACAGATTACCGCTTGATTATCACCTGATGATAGTCTAATTTGGGTAGCTCGCTAACCTGGTAAGAGGTAATTTAGTTTTAGCAAGATTTGGCTGTAGCTTAGCAACAGCAATCTCTAATGCAGCTCCTGGTGCAATAGTCTCGTTACCCGTTTCGCTAGAAGAGGTGTTGGGGTCGACTCCCGGAGAATCAAAGTCAGAAAATCGCGTTTTCTTATTTCACTGAGTCTGGACTGATGGGAAGATTCGGCCTTGGCCAGTTACCATCCTCCATCCTACCAGCGAAGACCCGCTGCCAAGCAAACTCAAGCAAACTCTTGAGAGCTAGATTACATCTTACCACTTTAGCACACTATCATCTTAGACTGTATCATAACTTAATATCAGATGTGAATCAAGCTCTGAACTGTCAGCAATAAAAAAGTTATCTCTATAGATTCAGAAGTGTTAATGGCAGCCGCGAGTGGAATTCCACAACGTGCAGCATCAGAACTGGAGTTACACCGCAGCGACTCCGTACTGACTGGGGGTAGTGCAGACACCAACGACACCGTCAGCCTTCACGAGGAAACCTTCACAAGCAGCCACATTGACGGTAATAATATTAATTTCTGACTACCGACAGTATCCAAACAAATCCGATTGCGTGTGACGTCATAATGTTAATTTCTCCTTGGAAGTGATAAATTCTTATGGGAGGGTAAACCGCTTCGTTACGTAACGCGTTACGGCGCCAGTCTGTCTGGCTTCCCTTTCTCTCACCCATACGGCAGCGATAGGCAGGCTCCTCCTCTCTTACTGTAACCTAGCGCTGACCGCGCTAACCGTATTTTGAACAGACGCTTCCCCATCTCTCTACCCAGTGTTTATTGTGCGATAGACATATACCGTTGACAGTGAGCATATAACCTAAAACTTATTCAAATAAATATTTTGAAGTGAAACTTCATTAGGCGCATGAGGGTAATTTTTTTACGGATGAAACGCGTGATTAGCGCCACGAAGATGTGCAGCGTTTTTATGCTAATTCGTTGGAAGTTTAGTTTTCTTTCGTCAATAAATTATTTGTATTAATTTTCGACACTTTAAATATAAATAAATTTATGAAATTCCTAACGTATCTTCTTTTTTCCCTCCCACTAAGTCTTGGAAATCTTCCACTTTTGATATTTGTACTTTATACGCACGCACTTTTAATTTTTATTGATAAATACCTTTCCTTCCATTTCCTTAAATAATTATCACATTAATATATATAAAATTTAAATAATAACCCAAGCTTTTCTCAAGTGAAGCAATTTCATGTGACGTCAAATATCATTATGACGTCATAAACATGGCGACCAATCATTGCGCAATTTTTTCAATTTATAATTAAATAGACACTTTTTATAGCCTTCATTGAATTGAAGATGTTTCAAAATCGCCATTCCACAATTTCTTTTAAAAAATGGTGAAATATTACTTTTCTAAGCAAATATAATGAGGAAAATTACAAAACGACGTATTGTATGTCCTTTATTGCTATTATAATGTAATTACATTTATATTATGTACATATTTATACAATTGATGTATAATGAAGGAAGTGGCGAGAGTACGTCCTTTATATTACATATAAACGGCCTCTTACTACTGGGTGGTACTTTGGCATACCAAGATGAAATATTAAAAAAGTGGGTGTACTTATGTACACGTGTTAGAAGTTATACTTCTTTGACGTAACAATATAGAAATATTTTAAAAAATATGTTTGTATTTATGTACACGCATAGAAGTTATACTTCTTTGGCGGAACAAGATAAAAATATTAAAAAAGTGTGTTTGTATTTATTTACACGCGTTAGAAGTTATATTTCTTTGGTTTATCAAGATAAACACATTTAAAAAAGTGTCTGTTGTGTGTGTACTTATGTACACGCGTTAGAAGTTATACTACTTTGGTGTAACAAGATAAAAATATTAAAAAAAGTGTCTGTGTGTGTGTGTACTTTTGTTCATCCGCTAGAATTTATACGTCTTTGGCGTAACAAGATAAAAATATAAAAAAAGTGTGTGTGCTCGTATATACACGCGTTAGAAGTTATACTTCTTTGGCATAACAAGATAAAAATATTTTTAAAAAACATGTCACGTCATGTCATTTCAAAAAGTCAAAATGACTAAAATGCAAGTTGTCAGTTTATATGCAGAAACTGTGGATGTATTGGAAGGTGTATCTCTTTTGACGTATGTTCCTCAATTTTTTCCAGGCAGCCCTAAGCACGTGAGCCTGGAACAGCTGAAGCAGGCGTCGGACCTGGACCTGCTCAGCGCTAAGCAGCTGAAGGAACTGCTCCGACGGAACCGCGTGGAATTCCGAGGTTGCCTCGAAAGACGGGACTTACTCGAGAGAGCACGTACTCTGTGGCGAGAACACGCACACTATCGTGACCGTAAGTGATTTATTACATACTATTTATTGCTGATAGACCCTCATCAAATAGATGAGAGGAAGTCCTGATATAGTAAGAACAGGGCGATAAGAAACCCTAATAATTCTAAATTTTAAGTCATTCTGTAATAACATCGTCAGTACATAGGAGAATAGAGACTGTATTTGACTATTCAATAAAGCTGAAAAGTCTGCTTGTTTAAAAAAGTAGAAAAAAAAACGATTTATCTGGGTGATTTTTCTAGTTCTCGGTTGGCATCACAAGCAAAAAAATTGCGTTGTAATATAAAACCATAAAAGATGTATTATATTTTACCAGGTTAGCAGTCTTCCATGTTGACTTACCATCAGCTTTCGTGATCTTGAAAACAAAATCACCAATTCCTTAGAATATAACATGGCTGATGGCAGATTTAAAGAGGACACGTTTAACAATTGCATAGAAATATATCTCTCCAAAGTCTACAAGCGACCACATTAGTCAAATTTAAAAATCAAGTTTAATCTCGAATGAATATATATGTCGGAGAATATGAGAGAAAAATAGAAGAAGCATACACATAAGGTTCCCCGCCGACATCGCCGTTAATGGGTTCCATAATTCAATCTCCAAACTGTGGGCATTGGTGGGTAATGTTGGTGCAATCAAACATTTAATTAACTCAGGTTATAATGTCCAATCACTTTATGTGCCAGATATCAATTTACGCAAACACATTAACAGTAATAGTTGGGAACGCCACAGTTTCAAACAGTAGACTGCTCCAACGAACCGTCACTCGAGAACTATCGAGCATGCACGCCGATAGATGGCGCCGGCGTTCCGCAAACTATTTAACTCTATCAATCGATGGTTTTAGATTTCGATGGATGATTTTCAAGAGTAAGTCAGTTGATTAGATCATTCACGGAGTAATTTAAAAATCTTGTGAGCAATTCTCCCGTGGCAGAAATGAAACCTTTAAAATAATTATAAGCATTTCTAATTAACATCGAATTATATTGAAAGGGTCAATAACCGATTTCACCAACATTCCTTAAAGCATCACATGGTTAAGGGACCCCTTGTCTATAGAAACAGTCTCCTCAACCAAACAAAATGTAGTTATCGAAATAAGAAACACTGTAATGTTTCATATCTCATTTTCTCTCACATTCAATCTTATGAATTTATGTGTCTGTCTCTTTTTACTGTCGCTGTTCCGTTTTCATTGACTTTCAAACTACATCGGTTGGTTAAATAGTTTACACTTCAAAAATATTGTACAGAAGTGGACAGCCTGCCTATAGAAGAGTGCTGCAAGATCTGCATGGCAGCTCCTCTGGAGTGCGTGCTGTTGGAGTGCGGTCACATCGCTGCGTGTACGGCGTGCGGCAAGCAGCTAGCAGAATGTCCTATCTGTCGCCAGTACGTGGTGCGTGCCGTGCGCTTTTTCCGTTCCTAGAGCACTATTCCCACACTCCAGATATACCACTACCGCCTACTTCACCCACTCCTAGTTTCTCGATCTCCCACAAACCAATAAACACACCACATAAAATCCGGTCGTATCGGAAGCTTTTTGAAGCCATCCAAATCTCCGAATCTTTATAAACTTTTACTCCACTTATAACAGATGACCACCATGTGTCACATCAACAAAAATCGTTAACACACACACAAAAACATTGTGATCAGTATGTACCATTATACCACAATAACACCTCGTCATATGCCCAAATCACTGACTTTATCAACCGCATGTGCAAGTGGTTCACCACATAACATCTGGTCGAGTATCACCGCATCTTTTTACTTTATAAACATTTAATTTCTCCACATCAGACACAGAAAGCCACACTATCTCAATATCACCTCGTCATACGCCTAAACTTTATCGCCTGTACGTAGCTGTGTGGTTATCCGGTCCCTAACCGGCTTCTCTCACTCACTTCAATCGATGGGCGTCTGCTGTTGGACATAAGTCTCACCCAATGATGCCAACTGTGCCTGATCTTGTGCCGCTTGGCTTCAGTAGCTATCGGCGACCCTCCGTATATCGTCGGTCCACCTTGTAGGGGGGTCTGCCTAAACTGTGCCGTCCCGTGCGGGGTCGCCATTACAGCACATTCGAACCCCAACGTCCGTCGGACTATGTGCCCCGCCCATTGCCACTTCAGCTTCGTGATTCTTAGTGCTATGTCGGTGACTTTGGATCACTTCATTTCTGATTTGATCGCGTAGAGAAATTCCAAGCCCTCTCCATAGCACGCATGACTTTGGGTTATCGAATGAGGGCCATAGTCAGCGACCACGTTTCCGATCCGTAGGTGATCACTGGCAACACGCACTGTTCGAAGTATTTGGTCTTCTGGCACTGAGAGATATAACCGGCTTTATTTAATCTTAATCTCCGCATATCCCATATAACAATTCAAAACACAGCATATGACCATATCGCCGTATTCATCCGTTTTAAACTACCAAATCCCTAAAATATCCGTGACTGACAAATTATTTATTGCTCCACATCCCACTGCTGATCTAATGTACCGGTCATACACAGTAGGTCAGATATTCCATTACTGCATCCTTTATCCACTCCTTATCTCCACATAACAATTCACTCTATATATGGTTTTATTTCTAACTTTTTCCGACAGTGTATAATAATGCCATATCCCAAATTTCCTCGTCCCCTCCCTCCCCACCTTCAACTGTCCCCAAAATTATACTTGATACACTTGATTGCTCCAAATACTACAGCTGGCCTCGTGGCTACAATTCACCACATAGACTATAGCGATATAGCTTCTTTACTTCAATAATGTGATAAGTTAAATGTGTGTGCGTACAAAGTACACATGTCAGAAGTGAAACTTCATTGGCAAACCAATTTTTAAGTCTTGTTTATATTTATCTAAAACTTTACATTTCCGAGACTTAGAGGGAAGGAAAGATGAAGATATGTTAGGAATTTAATGAATTTTATTTTTATTAAAATATAAAGTGTCGAAAATTTATAGAAATAACAAATCTTAAATGAAGAATTGTAAATAAAAATACCACTAGTTTATCATCAATCTTAGAAATTAATTAAATTTAGAAAAAAGGATTTATGAAATTTTATTCTTTAACATTTTATGAAAAATAGTTAAGAAAAGTATCAAAACATCCTTCAAACGAATTCGCATAAAAAAGCTGCACACCTTCGTGACGCTAATCACATGTTTCACCCGTACAAATTTTACCCTCATGCGCCTAAAGAAGTTTCACTTCAAAAAAAATTGTAATATAATATCAATATTTGTAATTTTAATCTTTCCTAAAACGTGGTACTTTTAATCGGTTCTAAAATGGTAAAGGAATTACGAACTGACGTTGAAAAATCATTTTTTTTGTAAGTTATCGAAAGACAACTTTCGGAGATAACACGTTATTCAAGTAAAGAAGCTACATACGACAGCGGCTTTACCCAAAAACAATGATATGAAAAGTTTTTAGCATCTCTGATTTAATTTAAATGGCATTAAACGATTTCACGTAATTAATTACATTATAATGAATTTTTTTCAATTATTTTCTTGTACATACTAATATTATAGATGTATTTATATTTAATTTGTCGCTATTTGCTTTTGCAGAAAGTAAAACTTCGATATGTTGTATTGTCTTGCCTTTTGTAAAAATAATGATAAAATGTGGGCTGTGTCAAATAAAATTAGGAAATCAAATCAATTTTTTTGTAGTAATCAATAAAAATCTGGGTCTTTTCTATTTAAAAAGTTTAATCACGATGTAATTTTCAAAGCTTTTTATGTAAATATAAAGTCTCTTGGTTGATTATATACAAGAAATCCCATGGAATTGAAATATATTAAGATTCCCATTATGTTGTTTGACAATGGAGAGTATTCGGTTTTAAATGAAGTTGTTTTAGCAAGAACGACCTATATACTGAAGCTACATAAATTTCAAAATACCCTCAATCAAAAAACAAACATTGATTAATAAAATAATAAAAAAAAAATCAAAAATATCTTTATTCAAGTAGGCATATCACAGCACTTTTGAATCGTCAAATACAATTTTTTTCCCACACACTAATTCTAATGTACGTCTGATGATGGTGTTAAAGAACGACTTAAAATCTAAAGTTATGAGGGTTCCTCCGCGCCCTGATCTGAAAAGAGTCCAAAACAAACTCAGTCGGGTATTTTGTTACCATCATCATTACAATATCATATTAGGTTACTATATTTTAATTAAAATTAGAGCAATTCGTTCACTCCCAGGCGTTTCTATCGTCTAAGTAGTCTTGCAAATTAGGATAGAAAAATCGTATAATACGATTTTTCTATCGTATAATACGATTTTTCTATCCACTTTCTTTTAACAAAGACTTTGAATTTATTAATTGACATCTTTAGAACGTTTTGTGGTAGTTTATTATAGAAACGTATACAGTTACCCTTAAATGAGTTGTTAATCTTATGCAGCCTACTAGAATTTATAACAAGTTTGTTTTGGTTTCGTAAGTTATATGATGTACATTCACTCTTTTTTTTTATTAATTTCTAAAAGATGGTAGCCGTAATCACTGTCATAGCTAAAAAGGCTATACTATACTGATACTACATAAATTTCGAAGTACCCTCAATATCAAAAATTATAACAGAAATAATTTCTCAATAAAATAGGTCTTACTCCGTTTATTAAATGAAATTGTTAAAGCAAGAACCGAAACTGATATGAACTCATTTTCAAAGTAAATGTGGAAAGATATTGATTGACTAATAAACACCACAAAGATAACCTTAATTATTAATTTTGTCATGGTATGTCAGTATTTCATTAATTTATCAATATATTTTACAAAGTAAAATAGTATTCTGTATAATACACGTAATAATTGTAGTTAGTCATAAAAAAACACACAAAATCTGACTAGATTAAAATTTTGTTAATTTAAACATAATTAAGATGACAAAACCTTTACACTCTTAACTAAATCACCTTCCTCAATATTGTCTGGAAGAAATTTCTTTAAAGCAATAAGACCGCCTTTTATTTATAACTAATTTAAATAGTTTGTCTCCTTATGTAATTTTTTTATGTGGTGTGCAATGAAGTATAAATAAACAAAATAAAAAAATACAGTAAATAAAACAATTTGCTTTTGTACATTATATTAAAGAAAGAAATGTTCTTGCAAATTTACACAAAAGAAAACATTTTTTTTTAGATGTTATATATTAGGTCTTTCTTGCTCTTGCGTTCTTTATTTGTGAAACCGAAAAGTATCTAACTAATTTAACGAATAGATATAGCTGAGGAAATCAATTTCTAATTTATGTATAAATAAAATAAAAAGTGCGAGCGTACAAAATTCACATGTCCGAAGTGGAACTTTTTTGTCAAACTAATTTTTAAGGTTTTTTTATATTTCTACAAATGTAAAACTTTCCGAGACTTAGAGAGGGAAAAATTAAGATATGTTAGGAATCAAATGACTTGTCAAATCAAATGGATTATTTTATGAAAAATAGTATCTTAAATTATTAAATGTCACATGTTATTTGTCAATATTGAAAATACCTAACCTTCACACGAATTAGCATAGAAAACGCTGCACATCTTCGTGACGCTAATCACGCGTTTCTTCGGTAAAAAAAATTACCTTCATGCGCCCAAAGAAGTTTCACTTCAAAAAATTTTTACCAAATCCATATTAGTCCGGTTTGTTTTTCTTCGTTTCGCTAGCAGATGAATCGGATTTGATTTCTGGCAGGGAAAATTTGGGAAATTGTTTTTTCTAATTACTCTACCTCTAAAGAAGTGGTAGGCTTCGTTCGTGGCTAGCTGCCACCATAAAAATTGAGATTTAAATTAGACTATATCATCGCTTGCTATTAAGTTTAGATTACAGTAAATAGCTAATAATTCAACAAAGAAAAAAATCAGCTTTTTGTTATTACTTTATAGGCTAGGCTATTCTTGCGCTCACCTTTTCTTATTTATCTATGTTAGAGACAGCTCTTTTGATATAAATTCGAGTAAAAACTTAAGGTTAGACATTAAATGTGATTTTATATATAAAACAATGAGTTGTAAAATCTTATTTTTGTACGGAATAGTAGTTCAATAACTCATTATATTTATAAGGAAGGGGGCGTCTATTAATCAACTTAACTTTAGGCAATTTTGGTGTCATCCCAATTTCCTTGGAGATATTACTCGATTCCCCCCCCCCCCCTCACCCTCCTACTCTCATGTGAGAAAAATTGGTATCAGTTTAGTTAGGACTAATATTTGACTGTTTGTCTGTATTTTTGTTTTCACTTATCAATAAAACTGCTGGACCTTATTTAACAGGAGTAATTTAGGCTTTTATATCAGTGAAATGAATATTAGACGGCTTATACATTAAGTGTAACAATAAAAGCCAGATTGTGATTAAGGATGAATAAATTTCATTTTCTATTAAAAAATTATTAAAAGGAAGAAAGAAAGTGCAGAAAAATATAAATCAGCATTATGTTTATCCAAACCACAGCAATATGTTATAAACATGGGAAAAAAGTCTAATTGTCACTTATTTTAACTTAGTTTCCCCTTCTTACTCCTTCAGATCGGGAGGTAACCAGATATTCCCGCCCTCCCCCCTTCCCAAATCCCTTTTTTGTTCTGTTTAACAGTTTTCTAGCTAATTTACAATTTCTCTTATAACTTTTTTTTCAATGAAAACCCCTTGTTTTAATATTCGTTTGTTTTACTTAGTTTCACCTGTATTTAGTACAAAGACCTTGTTTTATTTATTAATTTACAGTGATTTGCAATAAAATTGTTAAATATCCCCTTCTTACTGAGGTGAGATTTGTTTATTTATCTATTTGAGAAACAAACAATTACTATATACCTTAAAACTACATTACAATTAATAAGTCAAGTTTCAAATCACTAAGACATCATACTATGAGAAATAATGAGTAAAAAAGTTTAACACAAAAACAGAATAAAATATTGTTTTTATATATATTGTATTGTATAATGTATTGACATAGTTGGTCAAGTTCACACACTGGTGTTCCTAAGACATTAGAAATAAATATTAGGTATTCACAAATCCCATCCCCCCCCCCCCCCACCTATACACACATACAACTCAAAAGCCTTTTCTGATTAAAAAGGGGTGTAATATTCGTCATGGACCTTGGTTCTTAAGTGATTATTAGACGCCCCCAAGTACCATTGTAAGAAGGTGGAATTAAAGAGCAAAAGCTCCTATTGTATTATCTAGTTGTACTTAGAATGCTCACATGGTTCAGAGTACGGATTAATTCGTTACATTACATAATCGTCCATGTAAATATATGTCTATTCCACATATTGGTATGTTTTATTTATATACCCACATGATGTGAACCAAACAATAGGGGGCTAACTATCTAAAAGTGCAATTATACATACTAACTAACCCTTTTGTTTATTAAGGCCAGTTTTAAACTACATGAAATATACGACGTATTTAATTGTATATGGAATTATACTGTATTACATAAAAGGCTTGGTAAATAACAATTTCTTTGTAATATGTAAAATAAATTAAAAGTGCGTGCGTAGTAAGTCAGAACTTCTTTGGCAACCAAATTATTTTAAGTCATATTTATATTTATACAAATGTAAAACTTTAAAGTGTCCAAAATGAATACAAATAATTTATTGAAATCTCAAATGAAAATAAAAATGCCACGTGTTTTTTGTCAATTATAGAAATTATTAATTAAATTTAACTTTTTACTTTAAAATTTAGAAAAGAGAATTTATGAAATGTTTTTTTTTTCTTTTATGAAAAATAGTATATAAAATGGAAAGTGGCAAATTAAGATGCCATGTTATTTATAAATATTGAAATTGCCGAACCTTCAAACGAATTAGCATAAAAAAATGCTCCACATCTTCGTGATGCTACGCGTTTCACCTGTAACAATTTTACCCTATCCGTAAAAGAAGTTTCGCTTCAAAAATAAAAATTGATATTGTGGGTTATCTTTTATGTATAAATATACATCATAACGGACTTTTTGAAACGCTTTGGGCTATATGTTTGTATGTAATTATGTAACGGAATTTTTGAGCGCGATTTTTAGCTATCTCCAGAAGTCAAATTAATTGGAAACTTTGCATACGTGTTAAGTGCCAATGACAATGCCATAATTCGTTAAGAATTTCTCATTACCTTGTTAGGGCCGCCAGGATTTAATTTATCCTTTTGATAGATCCTCTATGAGGAAGTGAAAGGGACAGAGCTGGTGGTTTAATTATATAAACAAGACCAGAACTGTAATTAACTAGATGTGTGGGAAAATAGCAAAACGACCTAAAAACTAGAAAATAACTTTTAATAATAAGTTATAAACACAATCATTTAAATCAGAGTGAAAAAAGCGTGGGGTGCATTTCACAACAATCTGAATTCAATGTTTCTGTTTTTAATTTCTTATTAAAAAATATTTTCTAGTTTTTAGTTCGGTTTGCTATAAAATCGCATACAACCTTCCTCTTGAATCTCTATATCTTTTGCTGTAAACTGTATTAAAATCCTTTGAATAGTTTAAAAGATCAGACAGCGGAAGCGACTTTATTTAATACTATATATGTATCCACGGTTCCATACGTATAAAGAGTCATATATACAGTCATAATTTTGTAAGACAGTGTTTCAAACATAAATTATTTATTACTGCACTAATGATAAGATAAAATAACTTTCATAAAGAAAAGGTCGGGCTAGACTGGCAGTGCATGCTGGAGTGTTGGTGCCAACACTTATGTATGATAATGAAAGTTGGGTATGGCAAAAGAATCACAAAAGTAAAATAAATGCGGTAGAGATGAGAGCGTTGAGAAGCATGAGTGGATTAAAACTGAGTGACAGAGTAAGAAATAGTGTGATAAGAGAACGTTGTGGTATAAAAGAAGACGTAGTGACTAAAATTGAGAAAGGTATGCTTAGATGGTTTGGGCATGTAGAGAGAATGAATGAAAGGAGACTGACAAAAAGGATTTATGAGTCAAGAGTGAATGCGAAAGTTGGAAGGGGAAGACCAAGGCGAACGTTCCTGGACCAAATCCAGGACATTTTAAATAACGGCCAGGTCAAGAGTACTCTAAACCGACGAACTTGTATGAAAGGTTTAATGAGAATGAAAGAAGCGAAGGAGATATGCAAGGATCGTGGCAAGTGGAAGGATGTTGTCTCTGCCTACCCCTATGGGAATGAGGCGTGATGCTAGTATGTATGTATAAGGAAACAACCATTTTTTGAGTAACACTTTATTAACAAAACAATTTTTTTCTTATTATACGAAAAATTATAGAGCTTTTGTTTTAAGTCTGTGTATAATTATATATATATATATATATATATATAATCCAAACTACAAAACTACATTGAAATAGATAATAATAGCAACGAAAATATGAAATTAACAAATTATATATTTCATGGACGTATTTATACGTCACATCATGGTTTAAGTATGACGTATTTATTCGTCCCGCTCGGTTAACTTTAAATTTTTTGTTCAAATAACTTAAATTATTATATACTCTTTCGTAAATAGATGTTTGACGACTGTAACCGTAAAAAGACTATCGATTGTTACAGAACTTTTACTAATAAGTAGTTGATGATGTTTTGCAAGGAAAACGGGAAATTTAACGCGTGTTAGTAATATCAGTTTTAGCCACAGCGAAAATTGGAAAAAATTTAGTTCTAGTCTCGTCCGAAGGCATGTGTATCCAATGGAGGATCGACACGAATAACTGATGATGCGACCGTGAAATAACCTTCATAGTGCACGTTGTCTGGTGTGGTGTCATAATGGTAATGACCACCGTCACCGTGTTGACTGAATCCGTGGAAATGTTGCACACGGAGATCCAAACCCTGAAAGGAAATCGTCATTTATTGAAGTGAAACTTTGGGGTAAAAATTTTACGGTGTGATTAGCGTCACGAAGAAGCAGTGCAAAATCAAAATCAATTAGGTAGTTTTAATATTTACAAATAACGTGTGGCGTTTTAATTTGAAAAAATATAAAAAAAAAACATATTTCATAAATTCTCTTTTCTAAATTTTAAAGTAAAAAATAAAATTTAATTAATAATTTCTATAATTGACAAAAAACACGTGGCATTTTTATTTGCATTTGAGATTTTAATAAATTATTTGTATTCATTTTGGACACTTTAAAGTTTTACATTTGTATAAATATAAATAAGACTTAAAAATTTGTTTGCCAAAGAAGTTTCACTTCTGACTTACGCACGCACTTTTAATTTTTTTTACTTATTACAAAGATTGTTATTTACCAAGCCTACTACTAACTACTACTATCATCTAATATTGACAATAAATTATTTTAATCTTCGACACTTAATAGATTTTAGATTTGAATATAAACAAGACTTTAAAGTTTGTTTGTCTTGCCAAGGAAGTTTCACTTCTGACTTGTACTTTGTACACACCCACTTTATTTATATTTATAAGTAAGGCTATTTACAAGATCTCCCGTGACGAGAGTGCCCACGTGAACAATGGGGGCTCGCATCTCGAAATAGTGTAACCATTCGTCCACTTGCTCGTCAGTGCACACCGCAGTCGATGAAAAGTCGGGCATCACGTGGTGTTTCACCTTGCCTTCACGGAGCACGAACGTTCCACCGAGACCTGTACACATTTAATTTACAAAAATATCTTTAATGGTGTTATCCGTGGAGTATATGATAAGTCTATAAGTAAGTAAGTAGCAGCCCTTTAACGTCCCACTACTGGGAACAGGCCTCCTCACTCCAAGGAGCGAGGGTTTTTAGAGCATAGACCCACCACGCTGCTCCACTGCGCATTGGCAGGCATAGTACACAACAAGTGTACTCTCTATTCCTTCACTCTCATAGTCCGATGTGACGGGAATCCAACACGACCGGAGAGACATCAGGCGCAGGATCGACGGCTTAACGTGCTCTCCGAGGCACAGGGGTGGATCACACCGCCAACTTCCCAACTTCGGGCAAATATTGAGAAAATCTTAATAGAAAACTCAATATTGGTTTTTGAATTGGCCCGACCCGGGACTCGAACCCAGGACCTCATGTCTGTAGTCGAACATGCTAACCACTAGACCAATGAGGCAGTTAAGTCTATAACTGAAAGCTAAGCTGTATTAACGTATTTTTTCTGCCCAACGAGCTAATACAATATATTTTTTAAGATCATTTTATTATCATAGCATTTGCACAAGAAATCCTATCAATTATCGTTCAACTCAAGCTGAAGTCGAGACTTTCAACGTTATGCTATAAAAAAATCCTTGCCTGCTCTGATCATATTGCTCGCCGACATCAAGAAAACGTAGAAGTTATTTGTGGAGTGATCAAGTTAGGGCATAACAGTCATGCCAATAGCATCTGCCCTAAAAGGAACCGAAAACCGAGATAGATGGAACGTAACGACCAGCTCTCTGAAGTACTTTCAAGGACACGACCGGCAGCAATGAAGCAATCTACCCAGAAGAAGAAGAGATCCTTTCAATTCGACGGCCCGTGAAAGTGAAGTATGAAATCCTAATTTAATACGATAGTATTATAAAGATAAATTATTTATTACTTTACTGTACTAATATGTATTTAATTCTTAGTAATGTTCGTATGCTATTTGTTGACCACAATAAATTATGACCTAGGTTGTTAAAGGGGTTCTTCTTTTTTTATATAGCCTTGGCAGGTAAACGAGCTAGCGGGTCACCTGATGTTAAGTGATTACCGCTGCCCATGGACACCTGCAGCACCAAAGGAACCACCGATGCGTTGCCGACCTAATAAATGAGAGTTTATTCGCCTCTTCAATTCTTTTAAATCATAGCCAAGTGGGAACATCGTTGACGGGAGTTTGTTCCACATTATGCATGTGCGCGGAAAGAATGATCGACGAAAACTTACCGTGGCAGAGGTCCATGCATCCAAGGTGTGTGGATGAAATTTATTTCTCCGCCGAGTTGTTAGTTGATTAAATCGTGATGGCGGTACCAAATCAAACAGCTCCTCAGAGCATTCTCCGTTTTAGATACGATAGAACACACATAGAAAGCTAACGTCCCTACGATGCTCCAGCGTCTCCAGCTTACTGGACAATTGGGAGTCTTCGACAGTTCGTATAGCCCGCCTCTGTATTCGGTCAAACGGAAGCAGTTGGTATTGGGGTGCTCCAGCCCATACATGAGAGCAGTACTCTAGGTGCGGTCGGATTTAGGCCTTATATAAAAGCATCCTGTGTTCAGGCGTAAAGTACCGCTTGGCTCTATTGAGTACCCCAAGCTTTTTAGAAGCCAATTTGGCTTTGCTTTCCATATAATATATAAGCTATAGGGCTTATATAGATTTAGAAAAAGCCTAGGCGAGGAATGAACTGTGGTCAACTTTATCTACGTATGGGGTGAGCGGTAGTCTGATTCAAGCATTGAAATCTGAGGGTTCTAGTGCTCGTGTCAGAATAAACGAAAGAGGTGTTCGACAGGGATGTGTTGCGTCACCATGGTTGTTCAACCTATTCATGGATAAATGTTTGACAGATTTAAAAGAAAGTATGTATGGATTAAGAATGAATGAATTACACGTCAAATGTTTACTCTACGCTGATGATCAAGTAATACTTGCGTCATCCGCTAACCAGCTACAGGAAATGCTAAATATTATGAATGAAGCTTTGAAAGGGAAAGGAATGAAAGTGAATGTAAATAAAACGAAAGTTATGCTTTTTGAACGAGATGAATCTATGATGAATGGCAATATTTTGATAGATGGGGGGAGGTGAAAGAATTTGTATACTTGGGATCTAAATTTACAAAAGATGGAACATGTGAAAATGATATTAAAAGGAGAGTGAATGCAGGGAATATGGTAAATGGTGCTCTGCACGCCTTTATGAATAGCCAGATGGTGTCTCAAAGGGCCAGACTGGCAGTGCATGCAGGAGTGTTGGTGCCAACACTTATGTATGGTATAGAAAGTTGGGTAGTGCAGAAGAAGCCTAAAAGTAAAATTAAGGTGGCAGAGATGAGAGCGTTGAGAAGTATGTGTGGATTAAAACTGAGTGACAGAGTAAGAAATGGTGTAATAAGAGAACGTTGTGGTATAAAAGAAGATGTAGTGATTAAAATTGAGAATGGTATGCTTAGATATTTTAGGATGTAGAGAGAATGAATAAAAGGAGACTGACAAAAAGGATTTATTAGTCAAGAGTAAATGGGAAAGTTGGAAGGGAAGACCAAGGCAAACGATTCTGGACCAAATCCAGGACATTTTAAATAACGGCCAGGTCAAGAGAACTCTAAACCGACGAACTTGTATGAAAGGTTTAATGAGAATGAAAGGAGTGTAGGAGATATGCAAGGATCGTGGTAAATGGAAAGCCGTGGTCTCTGTATGTATGTATGTAATCTAATCAGATGAGAGCTTTTGATCCAATATCAGTGCCTGAAGACCAAGGTCTTCAAACAGCGTGTGTTGCCAGTGACGACCTGATGGAGAGGGAAACGTGGCTGCTGACTATGTCTATCGCCAACTGCGTGACTCAAGGTCACGCAGTTAGCGATAAAGAGAACTATGCATGGAGTTTCCCTGCGCAATCAAATCAGAAATGTGGAGATACGTAGCAGAACGAAAGTCACCAACATAACTCTAAGAAGCGCGAAGGCAATGGGCGGGGCACATAGATGACCTAACCCATGGATGTGAATGGACAAGATGGACCGATGACATCCAGCGGGTTGCCGCTGGAGCTAAGGGGTTCAAGTTCGATCCTTGTGTGCGTCATTAAACGAATCAGCAAAAACGTCAAATGTCTAAAATGTAAGTTATGAGTTTACGTCGTGACATGTTCAGACATGTTAAGTTATTCAGTTAACAGTAAGTTATCATATAAAAATAAAATTACCCACGACTTTATCACCGAAATGATTTTTAAGTGCTTCTCTGATGGCAGTTATGAAATTCGCTTGGCCGACTCGCTTTTTGGCGACAACTTTTATAACCTGCAATGATTACAATATTACTTAATAAAGTTTATATTAGGACATCTCTAGTAACGATGAAATGGTTAATAGCAGAATCGATTTAAAGTTTGGAACCGTTGGAAGTGGGGGGGGGGTATCATTGACAGCTTAATTTTCTGCTTCATCCACCATCTTGGATTTAAAAGTGATTTTTAGTTCATTCAATAACTCGCTTATCTTCAACTTAACGCGAGAAATTATAATTAGTAAAGTTGTTCGGAATTAAATTGTCCTTGTCAATTTTCTCCTAGAATCAATATTTTTTGCATTAGACCCCAAATAGGGTTTCTTTTTCGCTGGGAAATGCATTTACGCCCTCCGATTGTGGGGTCGGGAGTGTTGGACTCCGCGAGGGGGAAGAACTTGCAATACCCACTAAAGCCCAGTGGAACCGTCGTCAAGCATCAGTGGAGAGGTTGTAGCTGGCACTTATCCAAATGAAGGCAGATCTCCCCTACTATGGCCACCCCCGCTACTGGGGTCTCGAGATCCTCCTTCCACATTTGAGTTAAGGCTTTGCTAGCTAGAACCCTGACTCTCCTTACTTCGTCAGCGTCTGGTTCTCACGGCTACTCTGCACTGGTAAGCAGCCGTGAGAACTTCCGCACTGAGCTCCCATTGACATCTGCCATGACCCCAAATAGGTTGTGATTCTTTTATTTATCAAAAGATTGATTATTTCCAATTTTACGCGGAAAATGTTAATAACGAAACTTCTTTGAAATTAAATATCCTATAATTTTGATCCTTATTTATATTATTATAAATTCTATCAAATTATTAACTTTGTGTGAAACTTTTAACTGGATATTATATAACATACCAAAAGGTATAAAAGGTACGTTATTAATTACTATATTTGCATATTATCGAAGACACCTTACATTTTTTGACGTGACAACATGTTGTAAATCGTCGCAAAGCGTCACTCAGGTTCCGTCTAAAGAAAGCGTGCGAGCGAGAACACAGTTCAAGTGATAAGGAGGCGCGATCGGCCTAATTCCACTGTTTATTGTAAAAAACTTTTTTATCAATGGTTTCTTATGACGTTATTAAAATTATCGCCCGTAAACCGACTTTACAAACACCAATTTTATTTTTGCCTGGAGGAAAGATATGTTATAACTTTTGTACCTTGCCAGGTGCACCATTCGAAAGCAGATAGTTTCCTAATAAGGCTGTTCGTGTTTCGTTGTTGGGGAGCTGTCGCTGCAGATAACCGCTGCTGCCTTTGGCCGCGCCCACAGGCTCCACCGAAACCACCCGCGTGCCTTGATTCACCTCACCCTCTTTTAAGTAGAGGTTGATTATACCCTGCCAAAAAAATAAAAATACAAATACAAACAAACGCTTTTAACATGCGCGTTAAACATTTGGAAAGTCTTAGGTATGTATCTGTGTACTTTTCGGTTAGTCTATGATTAGTTATTTATTTATTTAAAATTTATGAACTAGCAACATAATTACATGTTAGAACTACAACTAAAGCTATGCTAAGGGTTTTTGAATTACACATAATTATACTTATAGCTAGTTACATCATACACCTAAAAACTCAAGTACACACTATAAATTTAGACAACTTGAATACTAATAGGAAAACAACCGACAGTACAAAATACAAAGCAAAAAGAAAAATAACCAAAACAAATTGAATCTTATTTAAAGGAAGGAAGTGCAGATGACACTTCCTTCCTGAAGTGGGCCACATTCTGATGGAAAATGTCAATTTTTATATTTTTGTGGACTAATTCATTATATGGCCTTGTCAATTTCGGTATGAATGACTAGTGGCCAAGATTGCTTCTATAGGACCTACGAGCAAGCAGTGAAGCAATATTTCGCGAGGACCTCAGGGAAACTCTGAAGGATATTCTGCTCAATAAGTCCGCGTTGTCCATGATTCCGTTTAGAAGTTTGTATAAGAAAACCATATCATTGGTTTTGCGTCTATTCGATAAAGACATAGATACATACATAGCATCACGCCTCATTCCCATAGGGGTAGGCAGAGACATCATCCTTTCACTTGCCACGATCCTTGCATATCTCCTTCGCTTCTTTCATTCTCATTAAACCTTTCATACAAGTTCGTCGGTTTAGAGTACTCTTGACCTGGCCCTTATTTAAAATGTCCTGGATTTGGTCCAGGAACGTTCGCCTTGGTCTTCCCCTTCCAACTTTCGCATTCACTCTTGACTCATAAATCCTTTTTGTCAGTCTCCTTTCATTCATTCTCTCTACATGCCCAAACCATCTAAGCATACCTTT
>JACTOM010000931.1:6288729-6386443 GCA_015832385.1 Elymnias hypermnestra
CAAGAGTACTTAGACGATAGAAACGCGTGGGAGTGAACGAATTGCTCTAATTTTAATTGAAATATATTAAACTAATATGATATTGTAATGATGATGATAACAAAAAAAAAAATCACCCGACTGAGTTTGTTGTGGGCTCTTCTCCGATCAGGGCGCGAAGGAATCCTCGTAACTTTACATTTTAAGTCGTTCTGGAGTATCATCATCAGACGTACATTAGAATTAGAGTGTGGAAAAGAAAAGAAAAAAAAATTTGGCTATTCAAAAGTGCTGTAATATGCCTACTTGAATAAAGATATTTTGATTTGAATGCATACGCTTTACACGACAAATGATTTCTGAACCTTCCTGACACTAAAATATGGTATAACAAGTTTGTTTTTTATTTCTTGCATTAAAATTGTGTAAGTTAGTAAGTAACAGCTCATTAACGTTCCACTGCGGGGCACAGGCCTCCTCGCTCCGAGGAACGAGGGTTTTGTAGAGCATAGACCCACCACGCTGCTCCACTGCGGATTGGCAGGCGTAGGACACAAGTGCACTGTTTATTCCTTCACTCTCATAGTCCGATGTGACGTGAATCCGACACTCGTAGAGAGAGATCAGGCGCAGGACCGCCAACTTCCTAACTTCGGGCAAATATTGAGAAAATCTTAATAGAAAACTCAATATCAATTTTGAATTGGCCTGACCCGGGACTCGAACCCAGGACCTCATGTCTGTAGTCGGACATGCTAACCACTGCAATGGGCAGCATGAGGCAGCAGCATAAAATTGTGTATTTCACTTTAATTACTGTATAAATGTATATTGTCACGGAAGATAGAAGAACGAGATCCTAATTGCTATATGGCCCGTATTGCTCTTTTTTGTAAAATAAATAAATATAAATTAGAAGTGAAATCTCCAAAAAATTTGGATTCTGATAACAATAAACATAAAAGGGCTAATGCCCGATTTCACTAACTTTCCCTAAAGCATCACAGGGGACCTCTTATCTATAGAAACAGTCCACTAAATGTACTTAGGGGACCCATTAGCTACAGAAATAAGAAAAGCTATATACTGCTTTATATCTCCCTTTCTCCCACGTTGAATCGTATCAATTTATATGTCTGTCTCTGTTTTCTGTCGCTTTTCCTTTCCATCGACTTTCAAAACGTCATACCTCGCAATTAACTCCGATATAGGGCCAGGGTCCAGCTCCAGCACCAGCGAGTAACGCAGGGTCTCTGCCCAGATGTCTCAACAGCGCCGCCAGGTCATAGACTTTGTCCCGACGCACCAGGGGCAGTAGATATGGTGGGCCCCCTATTTCCACTAACTTAGCATCGCCCGTCAGACCTAATACAACACATCACATATAATTTAATTTATATAACCCTTACTAATATTATAAACCCGAAAGTAACTCTATCTCTAATTCAAATGAAGATAGCCTCTAATAATGCGTGCGTACAAAGTACACATGTCAGAAGTGAAACTTCTTTGGCAAACTAACTTTTAAGCCTTGTTTATATTTATACCAATCGAAAACTTTAGATTTCCGAGACGTAGAGGTAGGGTTTTCCTTCCCTCTACGTCGCTACGTCTTAAAAAAGAGCGTGCCTACAAAATACACATGTCAGAAGTGAAACTTCTTTGGCAAACTAATTTTTAAGCCTTGTTTATATTTATACCTATCGAAAACTTTAGATTTCCGAGACGTAGAGGGAGGGGTTTCCTGTCCTCTACGTCACTACGTCTTTAAAAAGAGCGTGCCTACAAAATATACATGTCAGAAGTGAAACTTCTTTGCCAAACTAATTTTTAAGTCTTGTTTATATTTATACCAATCGAAAACTTTAGCTTTCCGAGACGTAGAGGGAGGGTTTTCCTTCCCTCTACGTCACTACGTCTTAAAAAAGAGCGTGCCTACAAAATACACATGTCAGAAGTGAAACTTCTTTGGCAAACTAATTTTTAAGCCTTGTTTATATTTATACAAATTTAATACTTTACATTTCTGAGACTTTGACAATTCTTTTGACGGCCCCGCTGGCGCAGTGGTGTGAGTATTCGCTTTGCTAGCGAAGGTCCCGGGTTCGATCCCCGGTAGGACGAATTTAGGAAATTGTATTTTCTAATTTGTCTGAGACTGGACTGGTGGGAGGCTTCGGCCGTGGCTAGTTACCACCCTATCAGCAAAAACGTACCGCCAAACATAGAGATTTGTGTTCCGGTACGATGCTGTGTAGAAACCCTAAGGGGTATATCACCTCTTAACAGATTAGCGAGCTTCCATATTAGACTGTATCATCACTCACCATCAGGTGAGATCGCAGTCAAGCGCTAATCTGTCAGCAATAAATAATAGAAAAGAACTTTGAGGAAGGGATAAAGGAAGATATGTAAAGAATTTAATTGTCATTAAAATATTAAAAGTGTCGAAAATTAATACAAATAATTTATTAAAATCTCAAATGACGAATTGTAAATAAAAATGACACGTGTTTTTTTGTCAATATTACAAATTATTAATTAAATTTTATGAACAATAGTATATTGAAGTATTAAATGACGAGAGCAAATTAAAATGCCACATGTTATTTGTAAATATTAACCTTCAAACGAATTAGCAGTAAAACGCTGCACATCTTCGTGACGCAAAAAGAAGTTTCAATTCAATATATTATAAAAGTTCCCCACGAGTTCATGTGCATAAGGCCCAATTCGTTGGGAATATGAGGAAACCAATTCTTTGTGAGCGTATACGTTGTGAATGAGCGAGTGGGTGATACAAATATCTAACTTTTTTTGGGTCGACGAATAAAAAAGTAGTAGCGAGGTTTTTTAGAGCAGAACCCACCACGCTGCTCCACTGCGGATTGGCAGGCATTGTACACAAGTGCAGTCTCTATTCCTTCACTCTCATAGTCCGATGTGACGGGAATCCGACACGACCGGAGAGAGATCAGGCGCAGGACCGACGGCTTAACGTACTCTCCGAGGCAACGGGGGTGGATCCCATCGCCAACTTCCCAACTTCGGGCAAATAGTGAGAAAATCTTAATAGAAAACTCAATATTAGTTTTTGAATTGGCCCGACCCGGGACTCTAACCCAGGACCTTATGTCTGTAGTCGAACATGCTAACCACTAGACCAATGAGGCAGGGTCGACGAATACATTTTGTTATTCATCTGTAACTATGTACTTATTCATATATTTTGCCTGTCATGTCTTTCTAGGTGCTACTTTAAGTAAACAAAGTAAGTGTGTACGTCAATAAAACTAGATAAGAAATCACTTTATCAAAATCACAACAACTACTGCCACTTAATACAATATTTATTAAAGATAAACTCAACTTTTAAACAAATCATAAAAAGATAAGATTATATTTGCTTTAAACGTACTATTTTAACAGTATTTTTAAATACTTTAACGTTGTAAAAACTTTTTGACACAGTTTTTTTACACCGTGTAACTGCGTTATGGACACGACCGTTTATTGGACGTGAATACGTCTCGTAATAATTTTCGCCCGATATTCCTCAGTGCCTGAAGACCAAAGGCTTCGAACAGTGCGTGTTGCCAGCGATGACCTACGGTTCTGAGACGTGGTCGCTGACTATGGGCCTTATGCGGAAGCTCAGAGTCACTCAGCGTGCGATGGAGAGGGCTATGCTCGGAGTTTCTCTACGTGATCGAATTAGAAATGAGGAGATCCGTAGTAGAACCAAAGTCACCGACATAGTTCTCTAATTGTGAACCTGAAGTGGCAATGGGCGGGGCACATAGTCCGAAGGACCGATGGACGTTGGGGGCCGAAGGTGCTGGAGTGGCGACCCCGCACCGAACGCCGCAGTGTAGGCAGACCCCCCACAAGGTGGACCGATGATGTAAAGAGGGTCGCCGGTTGCCGCTGGAGGCAGGCGGCGCAAGATCGGGGCTTGTGGAGGTCATTACGTGAGACCTATGTTCAGCAGTGGACGTCCATCGGTTGAAGCGACGACGTCTCCTAACGGAGCTTCCCCCTCCGCCGCGCGTGATGTGTTACAGTTCTTACTTAGCGTAATAAATTCTTTCATCCGTCAGCTATTCAGTGGTGTAATTTAATTTTAGATGAAGATAAAAGATATGTAGCTACAACACCAAACTATAACCCTCGATTTTGTTATCATTCGTTTCTTTAAATTGCCTTTCTATAGATGCCATTTTGAAGACGTATTTACGCCAAAAACAACATAAGCCCTGTCCTGTCTGTTTGTCTCTGTTAAATTTGGTAAAGATTGGATTTATTTTACGCCAGATGGTCTTTCAAATATCTACATAAGTAAGTAAGTAGCAGCCCTTTTAACGTGCCAGTGCTAGGCACAGGCCTCCTCACTCCGCAGAGCGAGGGTTTTTAGAGCGTAGACCCACCACGCTACTCCACTGCGGATTGGCAGGCATAGCACACAAGTGCACTCTCATAGTCCAGTGTGACGGGAATCCGACACGACCGGAGAGAGATCAGGCGCAGGACCGACGGCTTAACGTGCTCTCCGAGGCACGGGGGTGGATCACACCGCCAACTTCCCAACTTCGGGCAAATATTGAGAAAATCTTAATAGAAAACTCAATATTGATATTTGAATTGGCCCGACCCGGGACTCGAACCCAGGACCTCATGTCTGTAGTCGAACATGCTAACCACTAGAGCAATGAGGCAGTTATCTACATATTTAAAAGAAAAATAAATTTATCGTATACAGATTAAATCATATCTCTGAAAAACTTTCTCGTTATTATAATTTTGAGATTTACCTGATGTAGTGAGACCGAAAGGTTGTTTTGTGAGGTCAGGGCTGTCCTCTGCCGATACTTCCACATATTCAAAGGTGTCCAGCAGACGTCGTGAGAGAACTAAATAAAAGACACTTCGTTATCGATTCAACCAAGCATACAGTCTAAGATAATGTCTAATTTGACGAGAGTTAACTTGTGAGAGCTGAAGGCTTTTATCCTACATCTTCATGCTAATAGTTTATTATTACCTACTACACTTACCGTCAACTATTTCTTCTAAAGGTGGCATAAACAGCGACTTCTCATTGATTGGGACTTTTGTATAATCCACTGAAGCAGCCATATTCGTGCTACAATTACGAAATATAAAAGAATAAAATATAGGCAGGTATTAATGCCATCGCATCTATAGACATGGCAAAGCCAAGAAAGGCTAAAAACTAATTTAACCTTAAAAAATAACGAGTTTACATTAGTTTTTTTCCTTAACTGTTGTGGCGTTTCCCAGCGACGATAAAGGCTAAAAAAATTTAACCTAACCTTAAAAAATTACGATTTTTATGGTTAAGTTGTTTTTCTCTGCTGCGGTGGTTTTCAACACCATAAAAGGCTAAAAAACTAACCTCAAATTTCAAGGATGAATAAAATATAGACACTTGCGTATTAACACCACTTCAGCTACAGACATGACCTTTTTTATGGTAAGGTTAATTTATTTTTACACGTTTTTTTGTCGCTGGGAAACTACCGTAGAAAAAAATTAACCTAACCCAAAAAAACTAATTTTTTAAGGTTAGGATAGTTTTTTTAGGATTATCGGGCGTTAAGAAACGTCGCCGCAGCTAAAAAAAATTTAAGTTAACCTTAGAATTCGTCATTTTTAAAGATTATTGTTTGTCTTTATTGTCGCTTTGAAACGCCATTACCGTAGAAATAGTCATATTATTAAATCTTAAGTTAGTTTTTCAGCCCTCTTTAGGCGTTGGAAACACCACCGCAGCAAAGACAACTGACTTCACCATAAAAATCGTAATTTTTAAGGTTAGGTTAAATTTTTTTAGCCGTTATCGTCGCTGGGAAACGCCACAACAGCTAAGAAAAAAAACTAATCTAACCTCACTATTTTTTAAGGTCAGATTAGTTATTTTGCTTTGGAAACCCTACAGGAGCTTAAAAACCCAAACTAACTTAACCATAAATATTGTCAAATGTATATTTGTTATGGCTATAATACATAATTACCAAAATATATTAAAGACGTAAATATTATTTAAAAAAAAACTTAGGTCCTGTCATATTTCAATCAATTGTTGTAATGGATGCTAATAATGTTTTTTATTCAAGTCAAGAATTTAGTTACCAGGGTTCCTTCGCGTCCTATTCTGAAGAGAATACCCCACAAACTCAGAAAATCATTAACAAACCCAGTTATAACTTATATTATTTATCTGAAACCATGCTTAAGTTACAGAATTGATAATGAAACTTTATGTAGTTCAAGGAAACTTAGTTTTTTAACAACTTCTTTTAGTTATATTAACTCAAAGCCGCTAAATAAGCAATTATTAAAAACGATTGAGAAAAACACTTTCAAATGTATCACGATAATAAATATTACTTAAAGTAAGTAGTCTTCAGTGGCACAGTGATAAGGACGCGCTCTGCTAGCAGAGGTCCTGGGTTTGATCCACGGTTAGGCGAATTTAGGAAAAATACAGGTGGGAGGTTTCGGTCGTGGCTATTTACCACCCCACCAGCAAATATGTACTGCCAAGCAGTGAGGTTTATGTACCGGTACGATGCTGTATAGAAACCGGTTCAATCTTAGACTGTGACTTACCATCAGATGTAATCACAGTCAAGGGCTAATCTGTTACTAATAAGAAAAACAATTTTAAAGAATGCAACTTGTACATAGTTCCTGGGAACTCCTATATACTATGATCAACAATAACAAATAATTAAAGGACACAAACAATAAATTAAGTTATTGATAAGTTAATGATTATCTTCTACAAAATAATTTAAGGACACGAACGATGAATTGATTTATGAATTATCTTCTATGTAGTTCAAACAATTATGGAACACGAACGATGAATCGAGTTATTAATTATCTTCTAGATAGTTGAAATTGTTTTAAATTAAGCATTAAACATTATGTGGTTCAAGGAAACTTAGTTTTTACCAACCTATTTAAGTTATATCCACCCAAGGCCGCGCAATAAGCAACTATAAAAAACGAGCCGGTAAAAAGCAAAATATAAATGAAGCGATACATGTTTACAATCGCACGTGAACTTATTGAAATGTTTTAAATGGTTTATCGTATTTTAAGCACAATTATCTCAGTATAACCATGACCTTTGTCGTGTATTATGTAATACGTACTTACAGTGATGTATTGACACTTTATGTTACTGTTTTAAGTAGAATTTTAATATTTTAGTATGTAAATACACGACTTGAGAGCCGCGTGGTGTATCGGCGACTAATGACCTCCATTCTCTGTCCTCCCAAGTCTATATTATTCACAAATATATTGCAGTTAGTAGCTGATTGTTGAGTAGACGCCTCGTATTTTTCTAATAGCGTAAAATACTATTAAATATATAGAAAAATATATGTTTTACACTGAATTATTCGCAGTCTGATAACATATTTAAAACCCTTTTTGACCCAGCTTTAAATCTTTACATGTCATTACCGCTGTCTGTTCGCTTATATCTTTTAAACCATTCAACGGATTTAAATACAGTTTTCAGTATTAGATAGAGTGATTCAAAAGGAATATTTATATGTATAATACATTTATATTATAATACAGAAAATACGAAATATTTAAAGATTGTAATGTGATGTAAGAAACATATTTCTGTACGCTTTAATCGTAAACGCTGGCTAATCCTTACGAGATAGATCAAATTAATGTACTACGGAATTGTAAATCTTAAGAAGGTCGATAAAAAAGCCTGTGATACTATAAATTTATCTCTAAGGAATAACCCACAGTAATCATTTTTATCTTTTAGATGTTACAAAAAAATATGTTATATACCAAGCTATTTTATACATTACAGTATTATTCTTTGTCCAAATAAATATATTAGATATGTTGTATATTTCATGTAGATCAAAACTTCCCTCAACAGCATTTCATTAAAATGGATATCTTAGAAGATATCAGGGATTTAAAAGACGGAGGCACAGCCGTTGGGAGGCGCGGAGTGTGGCAGTTGCGTGGACGAACTAGTGTAATATAATGTCTAAATTACTAGAAGTATTTTAATGTATTTTATTTTTACTAAAATATTACTTTAGATACAATATTGATAACTTCTATTAAATTGCGAGCGACATATTAATAATGCAGCGGATAGGATTTCGAAGTGAAACTTCTTTAGGCGCATGAGTGTAAAATGTTTTACAGATGACATGCGGTATTAACGTCATGAAGATGTGCAGCGTTGTTTATGCTAATTCGTTTGAAGGTTAGGTAGTTTTAATATTTATAAATAACAAGTGGCATTTTATTAAAATAGCATCAAGCCTTATTCCGAGTGGGGTAAACAGAGACCACGTCCGTCCACTTGCCACGATCCTTGCATATCTCCTTCGCTTCTTTCATTCTCATTAAACCTTTCATACAAGTTCGTCGGTTTAGAGTACTCTTGACCTGGCCCTTATTTAAAATGTCCTGGATTTGGTCCAGGAACGTTCACCTTGGTCTTTCCCATCCAACTTGCGCATTCACACTTGACTCATAAATCCTTTTTGTCAGTCTCCTTTCATTCATTCTCTCTACATGCCCAAACCATCTAAGCATACCTTTCTCAACTTTAGTCACTACATCTTCTTTTACACCATTTCTTACTTTGTCACTCAGTTGCAATCCACTATTTATTTTACTTTTGTGATTCTTCTGCCATACCCAACTTTCACTACCATACATAAGTGTTGGCACCAACACTCCAGCATGTACAGCCAGTCTGGCCCTTTGAGACACCTGGCTATGTAGAATTATAAACTAGTTAAAAAAAATATTTTGCCAAAGAAGTTTCACTTATATGGCATATGTACTATGTACGCACGCACTTTTGTTATTGTTGATTTGATACAGTCTAAGATGGAAGCGCACTAAGGGCGCTACACATATCTCTTTGCTTGGCAGTACGTATTTGCTGGTAGGATGATAACTACCCACGGCTGAAGCCTACCACCAATTCAGTCTCAGACAAATTACTCGCACCAATGCACCAGCGACGCTTTCGAAGATATAGTATAATAAAAAGCTAAATATTTCTCGTAAAAATTTATTTAAATCAAACATTTATACGTATCATTTGTGTTAGCAGTCGTTTTCCTTAAATATCTGCATATACATATAAATAAATTACTACCTATATTAAAAACAAATGTATTCCAGCATAAACTTATCATATTGTATATATTACTTTTTAAAATTACACCTGTAAGCATAGGATCAGAATAACTTCAATATATATATATATAAATAATCTACACATGTACATTAACTTAAAAAAAGGTTATGTAGCCCTGCCTTTTAAACTAAATCAAAAGATTATTTAATAAAATAACGAAGAGAAACGATGGTATTAATAATAACTTTGATAAAGGAACGGAAAAAATGTTTCCTGACAAAAAAAACACGTACGTACAAAGTACACATGTCAGAAGTGAAACTTCTTTGGCCAAACTAATTTTTAAGTCGTGTTAAATCTAAATCTTTAGATTTTAGGAATTTAATTGTCATTAAAATATTCAAAGCGTCAAATATTAATACAAATAATTTATTGTAAATTAAAATGCCACATGTTATTTGTAGATATTAAAATTACCCGAACTTCAAACGAATTAGCATTAAAAACGCTGCACATTTCCGTGACGCTAATCACGCGTTACATCTGCAATAACTTTACGCTCGTGCGCCAAAAGAACTTTCACTTCAAAAAACAGCAATGAAACACAAAATCAAAAACAGCTGATGCTGTCAACAATAAAACGTTTTAAAAATATTAATTTCTTTCAGTCTTATCATCAAATGCGTCATTAGTACTATCGTCTGTCTTCGTTTTCGGAAGCGGTCTCCTAGCACCTTGTATCCATGAAAAATAAAACAATTGGGTTAATATCGCTTAAAGTGAAACTATCATGGAAACAGGTCCATTTTAAAACTAAAAGAAAATGTTGTATATTTTTGGGAAAATTAATAGACAACCTTTTTCAAGAAAATTCATTAAGAAATCTCGACTTATATATGTTTCATATATAATTATTGGTAACAATAGTATTAAGAATAAAGCATATACATAGGAGGAAGTAGAGATAATAGACAATATTATATTAACGTAAATAAAAGTAATCATAAATTTAAAAAATCGTGTCAAATAGATGGCAAGTAGTTCACTATTAATTATAAGTTATGTTTTTTTATAAGAAAACGTAATAATAGATATCACTTTACACATCTTTGGTCCTACCATTGCTAACTGTTCACTATATAATAGTTCCATTGCTGGTTATCCAGTATATAGTGGTTCCATTGCTGGCTGTCTTCTATATAATAGCGTTCTAATTCTGACGATCCACTATATGATAGATCAATTGCTGACTGTCCACTAATAACAGATCCATTGCGGACTCACGACTATATATTTATTTATGCACCAAAAAAGAAGTCACATTGATAAGAAATTATATAGTAGTTCGATTTCTGGCTGTCCACTATATAATGGATACGTGGCTGGCGGTCCACTATATGATTCATCCATTGCTGGTTGTCCACTTATAATAGACCCATTGCTGGCCCTTAACTATATAGTAGATCCATTGCTGGCTGTCCACTATATAATAGCAGAGCCTCCTCAATTAATTCCTAACTCAATGACATTTTGTACACGTTTATATCTAAAGTATACCTATTTGTGACATTTTTATTGCTATAGATAAAGAAGGTAACTAATACATCTCACTGCTAGAAACAAACTTTCACTTATGAAGAAAATTGGGATTTGGAGCTTACACTCCGTTACGTTGCTGAAATGAAGATTGGCAAGTTAAATAAACTTGTTACTCTGGATAAGTGCACAATACGTCCCACTCCTAGGCAAAAACTCCATCAGGAAATGGGGATTTGGAGTCTAAACGTGCTGCAACGGCTTTCATGCTGAATATACTCCAGAACTGCTCCCAGGACATACAGGAACAGGACAACTCCTCATATGCAATGAGGAGTTATATTAAAAAATTAATGACATAAGTTATCTACAAAGGGAACCCAAATACTTATCCAATATCCTACCCTAAGACTCTCTTAATAAAAATCCACATTTTTAAACACTGTAAGGTAGCTTATAAAGAATGACTTAGTCAAATCTTACTATTAAAAACTAAAAACTATAACAATTTTTCCAAAAGGGGCGTAATTTAGAAATGTTTATGTATTACATCATACACCGTTCGTAAAATATTTTATAAGACGTCTCGTTTGTTCCAACATTTTATATCACGTTCCATTAGTAAAATGTTTTACGATACGTCCCCTTAAGAAAAAAAATTAAATATTCTCAGTGAATTCATAAAAGTTAAATAAATAACCAAATCTCCCCTCAAATTCAAACGGAATTATCCATTTGATATTTATATCAAGACCCGTTTGCATAAAATATTTTATAACAAGTCTCGTTTGTATTAATATTTTATATCACGTCCCGTTAGTACCATGTTTTATGATACGTCCCCTTTGTAAAAAAATTAAATATTCTCAGTAAATTCACAAAAGTAAAATAAATAACCAAAATCTCCTCTCAAATAGAAACGGAATTATCCATTTGTTATTTATACAAGACCCGTTTGCATAAAATATTTTATAATACGTCTCGTTCGTATAAATATTTTATTAAGAATATTATACGAGTATTATTGCGGGGAATTGGTGCTTTTACTTCATATCAGCCTAGCAGATCGCGGGTAAAACTAAATTCCGTGTCGCTTTTGATAATTGAAGGTGGACAAAAATAAAAGAGGAAGGAATTGACAGCTGAGTGAAATTGAGACATTTACGATTCAAGATTGTTAAGGAATTTATTTTTCATATTTGTCATATCATAGATCATTTATTGATTTCTCATATAATTTGATGTGCTTTTAAGTTAAGTGTTGTGCAAGAAAGGGGTAAGTTGCTTTATTGATATGATACTTCGTCGCTTGTGACAATAAGAAATATAATAATGTTTGCTTTATTGTCACAGCCTACCGCAACGCCCTTTCTTTTCTTGGTTGAGTAACGACACCACCACTTAATAACCCTGACGTGGTCGCGGCTTGGTTTTTGGCAGAATTCCGTGACAATAGGCACCCAACCGGAGGCCTATTGAAATTAAACAAAAATTCTCCTGGCGTCCAACCTTAGTTTAGTACTTTTAGTTTCTTTATTAGTTTCTAGAATTAGTTAGTAGGCATAGGTTAGTTTATAGGCATAGATTTAGTTAGTTACAATAAATTATTTTGCACTAAGTTTATGTATTATTATAACAAACCCCTTAACAATTTTATATCACGTCCCGTTAGTAAAATGTTTTACGATACGTCCCCTTAAGAAAAAATGTAAATATTCTCAGTGAATTCACAAAAGTAAAATAAATAACCAAAATCTCCCCTCAAATAGAAACGGAATTATCCATTTGTTATTTATATCAAGACCCGTTTACATAAGATATTTTATAACACATCCCGTTTGTATTAATATTTTATATTAAGTCCCGTTAGTAAAATGTTTTATGATACGTCCCCTTTGTAAAAGATAAAATTTTCTTTCAGTGAATTCACAAAAGTTAAATAAATAACCAAAATCTCCCCTCAAATACAAACGGAATTATCCATTTGATATTTATATCAAGACCCGTTTGCATAAAATATTTTATAACAAGTTTCGTTTGTATTAATATTTTATATCACGTCCCGTTAGTACCATGTTTTATGATACGTCCCCTTTGTAAAATTTTTTTTTTTTTTAGTGGATTCACAAAAGTTAAATAAATAACCAAAATCTTCCATCAAATACAAACGCAATTATCCATTTTATATCAAGACTCGTTTGCATAAAATATTTTATAACAAGTCTCGTTTGTATTAATATTTTATTTCACGTCCCATTAGTAAAATGTTTTATGATACGTCCCCTTTGCAAAAAATAAATTTTTTTCAGTGGATTCACAAAAGTTAAATAAATAACCAAAATCTCCCCTCAAATAGAAACGGATTATCCATTTGTTATTGATATCAAGACCCGTTTGCATAAAATATTTTATAACAAGTCTCGTTTGTATTAATATTTTATTTCACGTCCCGTTAGTAAAATGTTTTATGATACGTCCTCTTTGCAAAAAATAAAATTTTTTTCAGTGAATTCACAAAAGTTAAATAAATAACCAAAATCTCCACTCAAATAGAAACGGAAATATCCATTTGTTATTTATACCAAGACCCGTTTGCATAAAATATTTTATAACACGTCCCGTTTGTATTAATATTTTATATCATATAAAGAATTTAAATATTTTCAATGAATTCACAAAAGTTAAATAAATAACCAATATTTCCCTTCATATAGAAACTGAATTATTTATTACGAGTATATTATATATATATATATATATATATAGTTTGAGAGTAAATTTTTATACAGATTAACATCCCACCATTGCCTCCTCACTCATATGAAGTTTGAATCTTAAACCCACCACATTTCTACAATGTGGAATGATAGCGCAACGACTATGTATTTATTATATAATTTTTTATACAACATATATAATCGTTTCTATACACATTTTCTATGAATCTAACTTTATAACTTATATGTAGTGGTTGTAACTTTAACTTTTGATATTACAACATTTATTTTGAAATTAATATTTTGATACTATACATATATTTTTTTTGATAAATTGAAAATGAAGTAATAATATTGTAATGGTAACTAATAGAAATGTATTACATTATGTAAAATCACCCAATTTTGGTTATATCTTTGTGTTTGCTGTCAATAATGACCCGGCAGAGGTTGTCATGACAATGGTTAAAAATTTAACCAAGTAACATTATCATTTGAACGGTTTCAGAGATTAGACTAAACAAACGTCGAGACACATAATTTTTACATATCACAGTCATTTTTAATGAAAATATTAACAATTGAAACACTATATTTACATTGTCAAATCACTGGTTCTGACAAAACAGAAAATTAGAGTATAACATATTAAATATTTGTGCACTTTTTGTGGCCATATTAGCATTCGTTCGACAGTCTTTAATATTAATTTACATTTTAAGGCGAAGATTACAGTTGTAACAATTAAACCTTAAATGCTGCTGGTATAAGTGACCAATACAAGACTTGTCGTGACGAAATTATAAGAGAAGGTAGATTTGTACATAATAGTTTTTCTTATAGCTGACACTCACTCAGCAAGACCCACGCGATTAACCTTCAAAAAAAAAAAAAAAGATCACTCTAGTCTCATTAGACTTAAAATAAGAAATAAATAAATAAAAATTACATAAAATTATGTAAGGAGAAAAAAAATTGAAAGTGCGTGCTTACAGTATACATGTCAGAAGTGAAACTTCGAGGGAAATTAATTGTCATTAAAATAGTCAGTGTCAAAAATTAATATATATAATTTATCGAAATCTCAAATGACGAATTGTAAATAAAAATGCCACGTGTTTTTTTTGTCAATATTAGTAATTATTAATTAAATTTTATTTTTGAATTTAAAGTTTAGATGACGAGTGGCAAATTGAAATGCCACGTGTTATTTGTAAATATTAAAACTACCTAACTTTCAAACGAATTACCCTAAATCCTAGGTCTCCCTCTAAGTCTAGGAAAAGTAAAGTTTTAGGTTTGTATAAATATAAACATTTCCAAAGAAGTTTCACTTCTAATATGTGTATTTTGTATGTGGCATGCACTTTTAATAAAAAAAATCTCTGACCCTTAATTTAACCAACAAAATAATATTCGAGGCTCTGTAATTGCTAACCAAATGTACAATACCTTTTACAACACTAACTTAATCATATTTATTGTGTTTCCTCCCACCGCCAACCCCGATTCGGTTTCATTTTGGAAACCAGAATGCGCAAGCGAACTCTTGGCCTACATATACAGTTCGTTCGCGTTAGGAAAGCAGTGAGTCATGTTTGAATCACCAGTTGCATGGTCAGCTTGTAATTTGAAAAGATTTGATTGGTTAGGGGCGGGGCAACCATGATGTAAGTAGTAAGTAGCAGCCCGTTAACATCCCACTGCTGGGCACAGGTTTTTTTAGAGCATAGACCCACCACGCTGCTCCACTGCGGATTGGCAGACATAGCACACAAGTGTACTTTCTATTCCTTCACTATCATAGTCCGACGTGAAGGCAATCCGACACGAGCGGAGGGAGATCAGGCGGAGGAGCGACGGCTTAACGTGCTCTCCGAGGCACGGGGGTGGATCACACCGCCAACTTTCCAACTTCGGTCAAATATTGATAGATAACTCAATATTGATTTTTGAATTGGCTCGACCCGGACTCGAAGCCAGGACCTCATGTCTGTAGTCGAACATGCTAAGCACTAGACCAATGAGGCAATCACTACATTTTTAACGCGTACGAACTGTAGTTTTATTTTGGAGGTGACAGGTTGGGATCTTTTGCGCTACTAACCAGTCGGTTGTGCGTGTGTTCACCGGTCGTGGTGCGGCAATAGTGTGTGAGCGCGGTCGTGGTGCAGCTGTCGCGCCTTGGCCGCGTGCGTGGCCAACCAGCGTGCCAGATGCTCGCCGTCGCACTGAACTCGCGGCCGCCGCAGCGTCTCACCCGCACCGCCTCCTCCCCCACCGCCCCCCGCTCCCCGCACACCCAGCTCCACGAACCACGCGCCCTCCGAGCACACCGCGCCGCACGACACCAAGTTGCTAACACAAAAAACGACACATTGGACACGCGAACATACACCTTGAGAAACGGCATTTATACTATAGTTTATTATATTCAAAACGCAATACCAGCAGCACCGTTTTCCCATAACACCTCACGGCGACGTTTTCCACCCAGACGTTGTAGACATCCTATCAATCCGCATAAAATGGTTCGAAATCTCTTTCCTGACTCATACTGCGAAATGTGCTTGAGGTCAAGCGCAGACCTATCTTAGTTAAAAAAAAAGGTTGTTCGCGTTAAGAATGCAGTGAGTCATCATTCTAGCCTATCCAATTAAATATTGAAGAACTTGACCTAGTAATTAGTAAAGATTTGATTGCATAAGGGGTGGAATTAGAATGCTGACTCACTGAATTCTTAACGCCAACAAAATGTAACACTCGCCATTTTTAAATGTCCAATAAAGCTGCTCCACTGCGGATACGCAGTACACAAGTGTACTCTCTATTCCTTCACTCTCATAGTCCGATGTGATGGTAATACGACACGACCGGAGAGAGATCAGGCGCAGGACCAACTGCATAACATGCTCTCCGAGGCACGGGCATGGATCGCACCGCCAACTTCCCAATTTAGGGCAAATATTGAAAAAATCTTAAAAGAAAACTCAATATCGATTTCGAATTGGCCGGACCCGGGACTCGAACCCAGGACCTCATGTCTGTAGTCGAACATGCTAACCACTAGACCAATGAGGCAGTTATATTGGGATGTAGTGCATATGAAATATTTAAATATAGAAAGTGAATTGCATTGTCGAACTACATCGGTTAATTGTACAGCCTTAATGAAATGGCAGTAAACAAACACTCGTAATAGCTGGTGTTGGATTCAGGTGTTTCCAGACGGTTGTTAAACCTTGAACGAAGTTCCCCCTATCTATATACTCTTGATTTTAGTGTCCTTCCTAAAAGGTTTTTTGTAAGGAATCGCTGAAAAGCGATAACGTCGCGTATTGGGCGACTCTAGTTTTGTTTAAGCATTAGATTTTTATGTATTTTAAAGTGCGGTATGGTTTAATAAAGAACTAACTTCGCAGACCTGTGATTATGTGATCTATTGCAATTAATTGAGAGACACATATACGCCAGTAGACTTGCAGTGGGACAGTCAACAGGTTTAACTATTTAACTTGGCCATCATGGCTTCACAATATATGTATGTGTATGCTGAGGCTTTATCCTAACCTCTTAAAATTGTTAAATCGTTTTGCCATCGGAACTATATTGAACAGTGTCTAATTGAGAAATTTACTTAATCATTGTCACATACATACATAGCATCACGCCTCATTCCAATAGGGGTAGGCAGAGACAACGTCCTTCCACTTGCCACGATCCCTGCATATCTCCTTCGCTTCTTTCATTCTCATTAAGCCTTTCATGCAAGTTCGTCGGTTAAGAGTACTCTTGACTTGTCCCTTATTTAAAATGTTCTGGATTTGATCCAGGAACGTTCGCCTTGGTCTTCCCCTTCCAACTTTCGCATTCACTCTTGACTCATAAATCCTTTTTGTCAGTCTCCTTTCATTCATTCTCTCTACATGCCCAAACCATCTAAGCATACCTTTCTCAATTTTAGTCATTACGTCTTCTTTGATACCACAACGTTCTCTTATCACACAATTTCTTACTCTGTCACTCGGTTTTAATCCACTCATGCTTCTCAACGCTCTCATCTCTACCGTATTTATTTTACTTTTGTGATTCTTCTGCCATACCCAACTCACTACCAAACATAAGTGTTGGCACCAACACTCCAGCATGCACAGCCAGTCTAGCCCTTTGAGACACCATCTGGCTATTCATAAAGGCGTGCGAGCACCAATTACCATATTCCCTGCATTTACTCGCCTTTCAATATCACTTTCACATGTTCCATCTTTTGTAAATTTATATCCCAAGTATACAAATTCTTTCACCTCTTCCACTTCTTAACCATCTATCAAAATATTGCCATTCATCATAGATTCATCATTGTCACCTGTGACTAATTTACAAGATTGTTATAAATAAGACCGACAGAAGGCAAATCAATGTCTAGATTTTATTTTGAAAGATAGCTACCTTTCTCAATATAATACGGCTTGTCGCCTCTATCAAATATTTAAATAATATAGATAACAGATAATATCTCCTTTATATAAAAATACCTGAGATGAGTTTCCATGACGACCTGTGGCGTGGCATGCTTGCAAGTGACGATTCGCAGGTAGGTGTCAGAAAGCAAAGCCCGGATGTCATGAGGAGTGTCACGCACTATCCGATATGCCAGGAACCGTTCAGCCGGTTCAGCCGGTAGTGCCAGTAGTAAAGCTGCACCTTCCGCCAGTTCTGGACAGAACCTTGGCAACGGGGTAGCTGCCGCGGCTAGGCGTGGAGCTCTTGCTCTTTTTGGTGCTGCACCAGCTCTTCTAGAAGTCTCCCGCACAGCTGCTGCTGTCTCCGTAGCCAAATCCAATACGCCAATGACCGGCTTCGTCACTGTACCCACAAGTCCTTTACCGACCCCCGCAAAGAAACCCGCTACGCCCTCCGCAGCTGCACCTTCGTAGCTGTGCTTCACCAGTGACGTCATACCACCTGGATATAAACATTTAAGTTACAATATAACTTCTTACATAATTTTTAATCATATTATATTAAGTAATTATTATATAAGCCTATTACTGCTCTTCATTGCTTTTTGTCCTGTATCTTTCTTTCTGTATCTATAAATTTATGTCTAAATGTTGTTGGCTTATCTAATAAAATAAATAAATAATTGAAAGCTTAACTTTTCTAGCATAAATCGTGGAATTGATTCCAGACAAAGAAAATGTTGAATTGTTTATAAAATAAATAATCTTTCTAATCTTTGTACTCAGATCGTTATGTACCTTTATTTTAACGACAAGAGAAATCATTTAATCAAACAATATGCTCGTCTGCGTTATTATATTTCTAAAAACCATGAAATAATAAAAATTTTAAATTAATTTAATTAGAGAAAGCTCAATACAATAATCTATTGTAATTAGACCGAACAAACCGTAACTCGAATTTAAAACTTTTTATATGCACTTTGAATTCCAGTTTCATCAGGTTTGTTTATTTTGATTGGTATACACAAAAGTTTATAAAGAGAAAATCTAATGTTACAATAATAAATTGCCTGAGAATAATAAATCGTCTAAGAATAACAAATTACCCAATATTCCGAGACCCAATCCCCGAAATCCAGCTGCGATATGTGCTCCTGCAGCTCCTGAGCGGATCCTTCGACGTGTTTCTTCATGTGCCTCATCACCCACCACTCGTTCCAACCCATCGCCTAGCGTTTCTATACAATAAAGTCAACATTAAAAAAAACCTATTCTTGCAAAACTTGGAATTAATTTTAAATTTTTTTTAAATTGCTGACAGATTAGCGCTTGACCGTGATCTCGCCTGAAGGTAAGTGGTGATACAGTCTAAGATGGAAGCGCGCTAATCTGTTAAGAGGCGATATACCCCTTGTAACTCTATGCCTCTTCTCTATGTAAAGAAATTAAATGATATATAAAATACTGCTAAATGTTATAGTGACTTAATGTATTTCACCATGTGATGTAAAACAACAAAATGCAATAAAAAGTTTTATTTTTTTATTAAAGTTTAAATTCTTTATGAGGGTTAAATTTTTAAGGATGAAATGCGTGATTAGCGTCAGGAAGATGTGCAGCGTTCATTATTCTAATTCGTTTGAAGGTTAAGTAGTTTTAATATTTACAAGTAACATATGCCATTTTAATTTGCCACTCGCCATTTAATTATTTAATATACTATTTTTGCATAAAATATAAAACAAATATTTTCCAAAAATCCTATTCGCTAAATTTTAAAATTAAAAAACAAAATTTAACTAATAATTTCTAGAATTGACAAAAAACACGTGGCATTTTTATTTACAATTCGTCATTTGAGATTTCAATAAACTATTTGTACTAATTTTCCACATTTTTAATATTCTAATGACAATTAATTTCCCTCGAAGTTTCACTTCTGACAGGTGTACTGTAAGTCCAAGTCAATACATTATATATTTTAATTATTATTTCCTTTTTCCCTCCCTCTTAAGTCTCGGGAATCTAAAGTTTTACATTTGTATAAATATAAACAAGGCTTAAAGATTGGTTTGCCAAAGAAGTTTCACTTCTGACACGTGTACTTTGTAGGCACGCATTTTTCTTTATTTGTTGTTTAACTTTAAAAAAACCGGATACTCTCGCGAATTTAAGAAGGCAGCACTGGCTATTTATACCATATATATATACCTGTAACTTTGGCTGCGGAGTTGGATATTCCGTGTGTGACATTCTTCAAGAGGGCACCGACGTTGCCTTCCAATAGTAGGCCAGAGACACCCTCCGACACATCAGCCACAAAACCCAATGGATTGCCCAAGAAGTCCACGGAGCCCAAAATCTTAGCCGCTTGCCATTTCAATTCCTGTTCAAATCATTATGAAATCTAAACATATATATGTCGGAGAATAGAAATTGAGAAAGGAAGCATAAAGCATTAGGGGCGTAGGGTTCTCCGCCGACATCGTCATTAATGGCATCCATAATTTAATTTTTTATACTATGGGCGTTCGTTGGGTAATGTTGGTGCAATCAAACCCTTTATTAATTAAATCGGATTATAATGTTCAATCACTTAATGTTACCGATATTAATTTACACAAACTCATTAATAATAATAGCTAGGAACGCGACAGTTTCAAAAGTCGATCGCACCGGCGGGCCGTCACGCGATCATCGAGAGACGCGCCGGACTGCCGCTTATTGACTCTGTCCCACGCCTATAGACAGCTGGAGCCAGCGTTCCACAGACTATTGCACTCCGACATATAATTTATTATTTTTTGTTTCACGGCCCTGGGTTCAAACCACCACGTATACTGTTACTATAATATGTATAAAAATTATGGTGTCAAAACAACAGCTTTTTTATAATCACAAGAATGTTGAAATGTGTCATTTACCGAAGAAAACAAGTCAGTTCGTTCCTGCTCATAGTCGAAACAGTTGAACCAAATTTGATGGGATAGTTGCTACTGAATAGCTGCCAAGTTCTAATGTTTTTCATACATTTTTTTTAGTGATGCATAATATTTAATATAGTTTTATTACATGTACTTGTATCTAAGAAATTTTGAAGAATTATTATCTAAACTAATATTATGAAGAGGAAACATTTTTTTTATATGTAACGTTTGTAATGTTTTCACACAAAAACTACTGGATCGATTTCAACATTAGAAAGTCACAAAAAATCTGTCATCGCGTGCGCTGCAGAAACCGTACAACAAAAAAATGTTCAACAATATTATAGAACGTATTAATATCTACACAAAATTCTGAGATACCATAACTTCAACTGCTGTAGTTATGTCACTGTAACTAGTTGTTTGAATTTTAAAAGTTAATAAAAGTGCCGACATTAATCAAACCATATTATTCATACCTCTGTATTAATCTATAATATATTATTAAAGACCGTTTCAATACCTACAAAATACAGAGAATTGTAGCGACCATTATAACTGGGCCTGCGACTGGTTAGTTAGCTCATATTCAAAGCATACCATTGATACCCACCGATATACCTATACTGTCTTTATTTCTATCAAGCTAACAATTACTGGAAGGATTTAAAAAATTCTTTCCTTAACTCCTTAAATGAAGAATTTTCCAATACCTGTAGAGTATTTTTAAATTTGCTAATGTCGGACTTTATTATGTTACGAATTTAAAAGCGCAATGGTTAGATATATATTCGTTGTAAAGTAAAATCTGTATATTGATTAGATTATGAATGTATATGTGTATCTTATAATGTGAAAAGAAGTTATTAAAATGTAAGTGAAATAAAACTTTTATGTTAACGAAAATAAATCTATAGTCCGACTTATCTATAGTAGACTTTCCACTGCCACGAAATCGGTATCTACGCGGGTATAACCGCAGGGCTATCTATATATAAGAGATATCCAGGTATCGATTGACTCATAACGATATCTCTGGAACCGTGAGGCGAGGACTTGAAATTTGGTAGGAATATTCCTTTTGCTAAGTGGAGGTCAGCTAAGAACGAATTCTACAAAATTCCATCCCCAACTTGCGGGGACTTTAACTATTGACTCATCCCATAAGGCGTAGAGACTTGAAATTTGGTAGGAATATTCCATTTGCCGAGTGAAGTTCAGATAATAACGGATTTTACGAAATTCCACCCACAAAAAGGTTTGCGGGGGTGTTAATCCATTCATATTTACAAACTATATCTTTTATGGTATATAAATGTTGGTCAGAAATTTTTTCTTGACATCATGGAATCAAAAGTTAACTTTAGGAAATTCCACCTTCAAAGAGCAGTGCGTGTATGTCTCTTATTTGTAAAAAAATTTGCCTAAATTAATGAAAATGCTAGTAAGAAAACATTCCACGCAGACGAAGTTGGGGGTTCAGCTAGTAATTATATAAAAGGTGGTGGGGCTCACATCTTTGAAGTGCTGCAAGAGCTGCCTCGCGAGACAGGCTGCTGTGTCGAAGGTGTGCGGACGCACGAAGGGCTCTAGTTCAACAGCAGCGTCTTCAAATCGGATAAAGGTGAGTCCCAATCTTCGTTTCAATGTGCTCAGTTCCCCCTCCAACTTGTTCGCCGTGAACATCGACAGCCGGATCTATCAAAATCAAGAAATTCTTTATTATACATCTCAAAAGGAATTCATAATCTTACAAAAAGTAATACCAACTGGTATCTTGCTGTGGATATAATAAAGCAAATAATTGAAAGAACTAACGTTTCACAAGACATCTCTTATATTGTTGACGTGAAACTTCTATAGCGCATGAGGGTAATATTTTACGGACGAAACGTGTGAACAGCGTCACTAAGATGTGCAGCGTTTTTTATTGTAATTCGCTTAAAGGTTAGGTAGTTTTAACATTTACAAATAACATGTGGCGTTTTAATTGCCACTCGTCATTTGATAATTTAATATAAAATTTTTCATCTACACTAATATTATAAAGAGGAAAGATTTGTATTTTTGTATGTAATGAATAAACTCAAAAAGTACTGGACCGATTTTAATCACTCTTTTTTCATTAGAAAGCTACATTATCACTGAGTAACATAGGCTATATATAGAACTAGATTGCTATAGAAATCTTTAGAAATTCCTATTAAAACCAACCAAAGGTGTAAAAAAATTAGTCATAAAATGTCTTTCATTGCATACGCAGTGAAGAGCATTAATGATAGGACAAAAAAACGTTCGACAATATTATAGAATATATCAATATTTACAAAAAACTTGACAAGACCATATGTCTAACTATTGTAGTTACGTCACTATAACTACTTTTTTAAATTTAACAAATTGATAGAAATGCCTATCAAAATCAGACCGTGTTATCCATACCATTTATAAATTTTTATCCAAATAAATAATTTAATATTCAAGACTGTCTCAATACCTAATGATTACTTTTGAATTATTGAAATCGGATATTCCATTCAAAACATATCATGAAATTAAAATAAAAATGCCGAGAGAGGGGCAGTGCGGGAGAAGGGGGTGCACCATTATGAACTAGGTACTAAGGTAGCCGGTCGCCTCCTTACGCAGTGGACGCAAGCGACATTGAACATTTCGAGTTTTTTTAACACATTTTTATTCTTCACTTAAAAAGTTCTTTTCAGAGCTACTTAGTTTTAGTATTAAGAATCTATTTATGTCTACCGCCGCTAGTAAAATATAAAATAAAAATATTACATAAATTCTAAATTCAAAACAAAATATAATTATTAATTTCCAATATTGACAAAAAACACGTGCTATTATTATTTACAATCATCGACAATGACAACATCTCTTATTTGTATTCATTTTAGACACTTAATATTTTAATGAGAATTAAACTCGTAACATATCTTCCTTTTTAAAAACTCCGCGTTATCTAAAAACTGAATTCGAGTTTACGCTTAATGCACGCCGTGCTGAAGAATTGACGCTACAGTCAAAATACTGTAAAACAATTTTTTCCCATAAATCCTTTACGATTTGTGCAATTAACCTCTGGAACGCGCTTCCTGTCAAAATTCGTTAGTGCCAGTATCTCCACATTCAAGAAACATGTAGTGCAGCACTATCTCTCCTTATCGCAATAATATACAGGAATGGATAAAGATTCCAGTTAGATTGTATACGCTAAATAAGTAAGTTACAAATAACAGCATAGTATTTTTTAACTCATATTGGCAATTACCTGACTGGGTATGATCTTGATGAGTGCGAAGTAATATCTGGTAGCGTGTAATGCGGTTAACTCGTGTAACACTCGCCGGGTCTCGAATTCCGCCTCGTCAGGCTCCTCGGTATCATAGGCCTCGCTGGTGCCGACTTCACTTGTTATTGCACCCATGGAACTGGCTCCCCCCTCCACCCAGGACCACATCAGCAAGATGAGTCTAAATATAAAATATAAAAAAGTCCGTATAAACAGATGTGACTGTAAGGTAATTATCCTATATGGCTCCTTTTGTTTAATTATGAAGATGCTGAATATACACCATAATATGTAGTAGTAGTAAGTAGCCCATTAACGTCCCACTGCTGGGCATAGGCCTCCTCGCTCATATGAGAGAGGGTTTTTAGAGCATAGTACACAAGTGCACTCTCTCTTCCTTCACTCTCATAGTCCGATGTGACGGGATTCCGACACGACCGGAGAGAGATCAGGCGCACGACCGATGGCTTAACGTGCTCTCCGAGGCGCGGGGGTGGATCACACCTACAACTTCCCAACTTCGGCCAGATATTGAGAAAATCTTAAATAGAAAACTCAATATCGATTGCGAACTGGCCCGATCCGCGACTCGAACCCAGGACCTCATGTCTGTAGTCGAACATGCTAGACCAATGAGGCAGTCCATAATATAATGAGCACCATAATATAACGAGCCTCAAAGTAACGAGTTCGATGAATTAACGATTATTTTGAAGTGAAACCTTTTTTAGGCGCATAACGGTAATTTTTTTACGGATGAAACGCGTGATAAGCGTCACGGAGCTGTGCAGCATTTTTTATGCGAATTCGTTTGAAGGTTAGGTAGTATTTATATCTACACATAACACGTGGAATTTTAATTTGTCATTTCATAAATTGTCTTTTCTAAATTTTGAATTCAAGAACAAAATTTAATTAATAATTTTTCATATTGTCAAAAACACGCGACATTTTAATTTACAATTTATTTATTTATTTATTATCAAAAATCTACAGCATCTTAACTAATTAACATGTAGAAAAACAAATTTTCAAATCTTATGCCAATTACAGACTTTTCTGTTTTTAAAAACAGTCACAGCTGATACTCCGTGCGTATTTGCGTGTGTGCGTGTCTATTTGGATGTGTGTGTGCGTGTGTATGTGTGATATTAAATTTTAGATAAATTAAATTAAGATATATATTCAGGATTATATTTTAGACCAATGTTTTAAACCTATTTTTGGATGGAGAAAAGATATCTATGGTGTTAAAGTGTTTTTATAATTATTTAAGAGCCGATAAGTGATAGGTAATAGATGGTATAGATTCGTCATTTGAAATTTCAATAAAGTATTCCTATTAATTTTCAACACTTAATATTTAAGTGACAGTTACATATTGACTATTTGAACGGGTACATATCACGATGGCGATTTTTAATTTTTTTTTATTTTTTTTTTATTTTGCCGATATTTCTTTTCTTTAAATTTAAAAAAAAAATAAAAATCGCCATCGTGATATGTACCCGTTCAAATAGTCAATATGTTAATAAACCACGAAAATTTAAGTTTAAAACAATTAGTGACAGTTACATGCCCAACATATCTTTCCTTTTCCTTCCCTCTAAATCTTGATAAACTAAAATTTTAGATTTGTATAAATATAAACAAGTCTCAAAAATTTGTTTGCCAAAGAAGCTTCACTTCTGACATTTCCTATAACTGGTAGTAACTGTATACGTAACTGAATTAAAACATTGCTTTATGTTCCATATATATTTAACAACAGCTTTTCAACATTTGCAGAATTTTGGATTGTGATATTGCACTCTTATTTAATGGATTTCTCACTTTAAAACGTTAACTCCACAATACTAGGTCTTCTTTGTTTAGTGGCTTTCAGGTGTGCCAGTTGGGCACAGATTATCTTGCCAGTGTCAAGTTTATTGGAGAAGGCACGGAGGAGTGGATAGGAGACACGAATGGATAGGAGATTTTACGGTTTTTGTGATGGGAAATCAAAATTTTGATTTTACTTTACAGTCATTTACCACCACCACTAAAAATAAAATATTTAAGGGTAAGGAGCAACACAATACAACAGACAAGATGAACACTTTTTACAAAACATTTACAACTTAATTCTATTACATTTAATAAATTTACAAAGATATTTACAATAGGGACTATATACAAGGGTTAACAAATACTCAACATTTAAAGGAAAAGGAACTCTGGAGGGGATGATGTCATAGATGGGAAATTTTAGGGTAGTTGAAAAAGATGTGAGAAATAGAGCCTTCGACTAGACCACATTCACAGATAGAACTGTCCCTAATCCGAAGTTTAGCTAGGTGGACAGGGGACAATACTAGGTCATATCTCGACATGTACAAGACACGTTTATTTTTTTGTAAAAATCACTGTTGTTCGATTTATTTACCTTGGTTAAATGAACAAACCTCGGAGTAATAAAATAGTAAGATGAAAATTTAAAAGGTAACAACACACCTCTCGTCGAGTTTCACAGCAATGGGTCGCAATGCCACAACGAAGTGGTTAAAGTATACGGCGTTGTAATTCCGTGGCGGTGCACGCTGCAGTTCCAAGGACACGTGTAGGGCAGGAACCGAACCCGCACTGCTCGCACCTGTGCCAACTCGATCCGCCAAACAGTACAGCAACACTGGACTGGGCGTGCTTGGCAACTACAAAAACATTGCTTTAGTTTGTCGTTTTGAAGTGATAACTTCTTATGAGAGGATAAACTGCTTTGTTACGTAAAGCGTTACGTCACCAGTATATCTGGCTTACCTTCCCTCTTACTCTAACCCAGAACTAACAACGTTAGACGTATTTCGGACAGACGCTTCTCCCCTCTCACTACTGAGTGTTTAGTGTGCGATAGACATATACCATTGACAGTAAACATATAACCTAAAACTTAATGGATAAAAAATATATTAACAAATAACTTTTCCTGGCAATTAATATACATAAAATTTGAATAGAATCCCAAATTTTCTCAAGTTAATATTTTCTCAAATAGAACAAAAAAATGTTCTACATTATTATATACCGTATTAATATCTACAAAAATCTTCCGCGATACCATATGTAATGTAGTCATGCCACTATAACTACTTTTATGCATTCTAAAAGTTAATAAAAGCGGAGACAATAATCAAACCATATTATTTATACCTCAGTATTAATCCATATCCTGTTATATGAAATTTTATTAAAAACCTTTTCAATATCTGCAAAATACTTTTTAAATTATCACATTGGGACATTCCAATCAAAAGATGTAGCGAATTTTAAAATGTCAAACTAAAGGGAATTGCAGCTAACCTTATACTTGGGCCTGCGACTGGTGAGTTAGCTCATATACTAAGGATACCAACGATATTCCTATATTATTTTCATTTCTATCAAGCTAATAACTACTGGAGCGATTTAAAAAACTTTATCATTACTTCACACACAACTATTTTTTAATTAACAGGTTAGCGTTTCACTATGATGGCAAGTGATGATAAAGACTTAGATGATAATTTGATAAGAGGTAATGACCCCTTAAAGGCTCCGTACCGCTGGTAGAGCGGTACCTATCCACTGTTCTAATTCTAATGAAAATACAATTTACTAAATTATTGTAAAGAGGCGAGGCTGTCAGAACACTAAATATTTTAAAACTGAAATGATACATTAAAAACTCTTTAGTTTAACATTAATTTACCAAATAATTACTCTAATACAAAATACATTTTCCAGCGTAAAAAAAAAGAAGAGGATAGTCACCTGGTTGTCCCATTGCATAGAGTCAACGCTAAGAGCTAAGTGTGCAGAATGTAAGGCGCGGGCAACATCGAGTCGCACACCCGCGAAGTGTGCGTATAGCAGCTCGGCGGGTGGCCAACGAGCTACCAATGAAACTGAAAGCCCCCCCAGCGCCAGGCGCACCCCCCACTCCCGAGAACGACGAGCTTCACACTCCTCCTCTTCAGATTCAACTTCGAGTTCCTTGCAATCCTGGCCACCCATTCGGAAATTTTAATTACAAAGATACATTAAAGTATAAAATTTTGTTAGTGTATATCAGTTCTGTGAAGAACCGACAACAAAACCAGTCGGGTACCCAATTTTTTATCATCATCATTATAGTATAGTTTATTCATTCATTCATTGTAACGCTTTTTTATCATCTAACTAATCTTTTCAATAATTTCATAAAAGATTTTAAATTATTGAATGGCCTTTTTAGAATGACTTCTGGGAGTTTGTTACAAAAACATATACATTTACTCTTTAATGACTATATAAAATCTATACCTCATCTACATTTTAAGAGAGAGAGAGAGAGAACACTTTTATTGTACACACAAATATGACATATAAAAAAGAAACTACAAAAAAGGTTAGTATAATAAGCCGGCCTTGTTGCTATTTAACGCACTTCCAGGCAACCTTTGGCAAGTATTATAAACATACATACATACATACAGTTTGTTTGCGTTAAGAATTCAGTGAGTTATCATACTTGCTATGCCTTCAACTGGCCACTGTGAACTTCACCTTAGATAGATAGATATAATACTCTTTACAGTACACCATAAAAACAAAAACAAAAAGACAAATAGATGGCGGTGTCTCCTACTATATAAATACATACATACAAAAATTCCTACATACTAATACATACACTTTATCTTACATACAAGTACTTGACTAAATATTATAAATAGATACATAATAATATGCTACTATATATACTTGATAAATAAGAACTTAGAACAAAAAGAAAAAATAGATGTCTTCATTATGAACACATAGAAAGATAATGATTCTTTATCTGTCGTATCTTGAATAAATGCAATGTTATAGCTTCTCTAATGTGTAGTGATAACTCGTTCCATAATGAACGAACCGCAAAAGAGTCAGCAATGAATATGGTTTTATGTGGAATGACATTAAGTTTTAGTAGAGTGGGTCGTAAATATTTCCCTTCATAATCATGGAACTCAAATTACGCAGGAGTACGAGGATTAAATAGCACACAGTATAGAAGTGACACAATATGCAAATTCCTGCAAATACGCATAGAATAGAGAGAACAATGATGAGTCACTGCATTTTTAACGCGAACGAACTATAGAAACCAGTATTTATAAAGGGCACGACTTACAGGTCTAGTTTGGTCACATATGCGTACAAGTCGCGTGGGACCGTCCGCGCAGAGGGTCACGGCGAGCCGGCCAGAGCCGGGCCGCAGCGTGTACCACTCCACCGCCTGCTCAGGGGGCACGGAGACCCCACAGCGGCTGGCCGCGGGCAGACCCAGAACCACGCGGTTACCTGCACACATTGATAACCCAACTATAGTAGTTTTCTTACCTACCACTCCCATTAAGAGGTTAGCCATTTGCACAGCAGACATTGTAGTGCACTCTCTCGCTTTCATAATCTTATTGGACGGCAAATGCGATTCGATCGGATGGAGATCAGATGCTTAAAATATCCCGCGAAGCACGAGGGTGAAACGCACCACCAATTATCAAAGTTTGGGTTACGACTGAAAGTTTATATTTATGTGTCGGAGTGCAATAGTCTGTGGAACGCTGGCGCCATCTATCTATCGGCGTGGGACAGAGTCAATTGCGACAATCCGGCGCGCGTCTCTCCAGTTTACGAGTGACGGTCCGCCAGAGCGGTCGACTATTGAAACTGTCGCGATCCTAGCTATTATTATTAAATATTAATGTGTTTGTGTAAATTGATATCGGGAACATTAAGTGAATGAACATTATATTCTCAGTTAACTAATAAAGAGTTTTAATGGACCTACATTACCCACCAACGCCCACAGTATGGAGATTGAATTATGGATGCCAATAATGACGATGTCGGCGGAGAACCTTACACTCCTACGCCTTATGCTCCTTTTCTCCTATTCTTCGACATATATATATCCGGACGCCTAGCAGCTTCGAGATAAAGGAGTTGGAGAGTCGCTGGTAATCAGCATATTGATATATATATTACACTAGCTGACCTAGCAAACGTTGTATTGACATATATTATTTGAATTATTACCGCTATTAAAAATGGTGATAGATTGTAGAGGGGTAAATTTTGGGGTTTTGTGTATTTTGGAATACTGTATCATAAAAAAAATTAAATGTGCCTGCATACAAAGTACACATGTCAGAAGTGAAACTTCTTTGGCAAACTAATATATGTGAGTTCCGAGACATAGAGGGAGGGAGAAAGGAAAATATGTTAGTATTTTTTATGTCATTAAAATATTAAAAGCAGACGAATAGTAAATAGAAATACCACATGTTTTTCGTCAATATTAGAAATTACTAATTAAATTTTGTTTTTGAATTTAAAATTTAGAAAAGAGAATTAATGGAATATTTTATATTTTATGAAAAATAGTATATTAAATTATTAAATGACATGTGGCAAATTAGATTGCCAATTGTTATTTGTAAATGTTAAAACTTCCCAACCTTCAATTAAATTAGCATGAACAACGCTGCACACCTTCTTGACGCTAATCACGCGTTTCATCCGTAAAAATTTTACCCTCAAACGCCTAAAGAAGTTTCAGTTCAAAAATTTAATCAAGAAAAATAAAAAAGAAAATTTAGGGACGGACCACCCATAACATGTAGGGGTAAGGTATATGAGTTTTATTTATTTGTTATAAAATGTTATCATGGTATTTGTCATACTGACCGGGAGCTAAGCCCATGAGGCCGTTGTCGGGCTGCACACATAAATTTGCATGTGCACAAGCCATGCGTGCAGCGCCACGCGATCCTCGTAGCAACCGCCACGCCTGTGTGGAGGCGCGTCGTGGGTCCGCACGCCGAAGCACCAATGGAGACGCACGCCCAGGACGAGGCGCCGCCTCTTCGATATCCAAAACCTGATATAATCATGATAATAATAATAATTTATTTACCAAAAATACAATATTTTGTTACAAAATTGTTTTCTTAAAATTAGTTTGGTGTATCCATGTTACATTCGTTCTGTAGCTGAACTAGGTGAAACCTGTGTTACAGCTGCCAGTGCCGACTCTCTATGATGTGTTGTTAAAAGTAGCCCTTATTATACATATGTTGTGTTTCAAGTAAAATTTACTATTGCATTAAAAAAAAAAATGATACATTATTTATAATACAATTGCGATGATTAAACTTGTATTTACTTATGTATACATACTTAATTCATTCGGACATAAATTAATGCTACAATCGGAGCAAATAATTAAGTTTAATATAAAAAAAAAACCCTCTTTCACGACAAGAATATAACTTTGCAAATAATAAATAGCAGATTGAACGTGAATCTTATATTGTATTAAATCAATTTTGCTAAATAATAATGATGAAATACCAGAGCATGAGGAGATAGCGTTGAGTCATCGGTTAGAGCATCTGTAGGTTGTGGAGGGGAGCTACCCTCGTGGATTAACTGGTCGTTTGGCCCTCGCCTCCACAGCTGCGATCTGACAAACATTTATATTGCAACTTTTACTCACAATTTTAAAGAAATGATACTCACATCTTTATATATATATATATATATATTTATTTTATTCATAGAATGGATAGTTCAAGTTTATAGTGTCTATTTCGTTTTCACATACCATCTAGAATGCCTCGCACCCAATTACATTTTCTACTACGTAAATAGTAGTATGTAATTGCAGCAATAATATAATATTGAGCTACACTTTACAACCTATTTAAACAATCTGTTTGAAAATATAATATCTAAACCGCTTCGTAACGTAACGCGTTACGTCACCAGTCTATCTGGCTTCCTTTTCTCTCACGCGTACGGCTGCAGTAGGCTGTTTCTCTCACTCTAACCCAGCGCTAACAGCGCTAACCGTTTTTCGGACGCTTCCCCCTCTCTCTACTCAGTATTTGGCGTGCGATAGACATATACCGTTGACAGTGAGCATATAACCTAAAACTTAACAAATAAAATATTTTTTTAATTAACCTTTCCTCACGTTATCATATTAGTGTACATACAATTTTAATAATAACCTAAGCTTATCTCAAGTTAAACAAATTCAGTATTAAATAGTTCAATTTACATTAGTTTAAGTCAACACTTATGTCGGGGCGTACACGATGCACACGTTTATTTTGTTACTTTCCTATTCATTTTAGCATATAAATAAATAAAATTTAAAAATATAAGCCATACTTTAAAAACATATATATAGTTTCCACGTGCAATGTCTAAAAACTAAGTTTTAGGAAATTTTCTTGAAGGGTAAGAGTTGAACAGATATACAAATGATCGAAGAGTATACACACCTGTCCCCATATCTTTTGCGTGCGAGTTGTACGCGCGTAGACCCTAAAGGCACTTCGAGAACTAGGACATCCGCATCTGACGTGGAAGCGTCTGCAGAACTACCTTCACTGTTGTAAAAGAAAAGGCTATTATGTACTTTGCAATGGAACGGATAATATATAAATATGAGAAAAAGAAAGGGGGGAGAGCAAAATTGTATTAGACGATATTTTAATTTGCGTTTGTTTATAGTATCAATAATCTCTCATATTAACCCATAAAGTTGCAAACAAAGAAGTGCGACACATGGATTTTCAGCGGGAACTTTGGAAGATCGTCAAAAAGAATAAGGTTACATATCTGGGACATGTTCTGTGACATGACAGATAGAGACTTACAATTAATAATGATGGGCAAAGTGGCTGGGGAGAGGCGTATTGGTCGCAAGAAAATGTCCAGTTTGGGACATCAGGAAGTGAACTGGGACCGCAAGTGCCACTTAACTATATAGCCTCGCGGGGGGCAAAGTAAAGTCTGACTGCCAACCTTCGCTAGTTCGAGAGGCAAATAAAGAAGAAGATCTCTCAAATGATGACAATGTGGCTTTTGAGTTAGATTTACTTCAATAAAGATTTTAAAATTTATTGATTTTCAGAACTTTGTTTGAGACGTATACAGTTATTTTTGTGGATTTGAATACTAATTTTACATGGACCCCTAAAATTTATATCAAGAAGACGAGGCAACTTAATCCCGAGCTGCAGTCTATTACTGACTTCAACTGGGTACTTCGACTGTTAAAATGGTACGAATACTCCAAAAGAATACAGACATGAGGTCCTGGGTTCGAGTCGGACCAATTCGAAATCGATATTGAGTTTTCTATTAAGATTTTCTCAATATTTGCCCGAATTTGGAACGTTGGCGGTGTGATCCACCCCCGTGCCTCGGAAAGCACGTTAAGCCGTCAATCCTGCACCTGATCTCTCTCCGGTCGTGTCGGACTATGAGATTGAAGGAATAGAGTGTACCAATCCGCAGTGGAGCAGCGGGGTGGGTCCATGTTCTAAAAACCATCTATGATATGAGTGAGGAGGCCTGTGCCCAGCAGTGGGACGTTAATGGGCTGCTACTTACTTTTACTCCAAAACATCCTGGTTTCTATTCCCCGCAGGATAAATTAGGAAATTGCATTTTCTAATTTGTCTATCTGAACGTGGACTGGCTGTTTACCACCCTACCAGCGCTTTGCTGGTAACATTTCTGTACCGATACGATGCTGTGTTAAAACGATAAGAGGTACATTACCAGGTTAGAACTCTTCTACCATGGATAGTATCACCACTTCAATCAAGTGAGTTTATTAGTCTTAATCTGTCAGCAGTAAAAAAGGCGAATGCTAGAAATACGAATACATGAATTTGAATACCTTTTAGCAATAGCCGAAGCGGTGGCTACGAAGGCGACATATATGAAGTTTTGGTAGAGCAGCGTGTGCGTGTCGTGAAGTGCGTTTAATGACAGCGTGAGGCGTTTGCCTCCGGGAGCACGCAGAGCCAGGGCGTTGGCCCCCTCGGGCTCCGGCAGCGCCCAGCGAGCACGTGCTCCCGCACCCACCACACATTCCTCAGTGCAACCCACCTGATATACACAACAAAAAATTATTACTTATTTTTGAGCTTGAACCTTCACTTGGGATTATAATTCTGAGAAATAAATAAGTTCTGTCTTTTGTTGCATTCTAGTGTTATTTTATAATAAATAATAAGGTATTAATAAAGTAACTTTTATTGTGGTCCTGCGTTCAGGCAAAGTAGATTTAAATATTAAGAATTTTGTTTCTATAAGGTTAGTTAAGATATCTGGATTCCCGAGACCTCAAATTTTATTCTTAAATCTGTAAAATAATATTGGTTTTGGGAACGCAGAGAATAATTTAGTCAATTTTTTATTTAATTTTATTGCTCTTACTTTATTTTAGTGAATTGAGTATGTATTTGCGATTTTTGGCAGAATAAAGATTTTTTAATATAATTATTATTATAGATCGGTGTAGTTTCAAAAAAATCAAATAAGTGCCATGAAATTGAAAAAATTAGAAAAAAATCTGTTTTGTTAACTTTTACAAATATTTTTTTTCTAATATCTTCGCTATTGGCTAAGGCTAAGTGTATTGATTGAAAGCATTGAAAGTTACTTTTGGGAATTAGTGTCCCCCTGTAAAGGAATGACACAAAGACCACGCGTGTGCAGCTGGGCATAGGTATGATTGATGATTTCTATGATATTTCTACGGGAGCTAAGTGCCTCGTCTATTGGCACATTAGCCTAGCAAATCGGTGGATATATTTCACAAACGAATTTTCATCGCTATATTTTACTTCCAATTTCATTTTTGCAATAAAATACGCTAAAGTTGGTTGAGGAGTTTGGTTTCTAACAGCAAAGAGTATTTTTGACAAGATTTGCTTCAATTTTTAGTGGTCCTTATTAGTTGATTATAGGAAAGTAACTCGAATGTCTACGATTCTCATTGTGAAGTGCCTAGCGTCATTGTACCTGGTGAAACATAATGGCAACGGGTGCAAAGTTGTCAATGCGCAGCGGCGGTGGAGCAGCATCAGCGTCAGTCAGCACCACGAGTAAAGTGGCGCCCTGCGGAACCACCTCCACGCGCAAGATATGGTACGCGCCGCCACTTTCCCTAAGAATAATAGGACAATAAGTCTATATTTAATAACTATATAATAAGTAAGTAAGTTTAATACGTAAAGCGCTTGTGAATTTAAAAAAAATCAAGTATTTAGGTAAATATCTAAAACCATCATATTAACATGCAAAACTTGTGCGTGTAAATACATATTTCGGTGTATTGGTTAACAGTGCATGTGTTGGAGATTTTCTATACTGTGATTAATATAACACACACACACAGTATAGAAAATCTTTATTTTCAAATTTTTTCAGATTTCGAGCTCATTATTAATATAATCAATTGTGTCAGATTCATTGTGATAAAAAGGTGAGCGTCAACAATCTAAGGTACAACAATCTTCTTTGTTAACATTACAAATATTTAAGTCACTTTTTGTTTTTGGGCATTATTAAATAGGATACAAGCCCCTAGAGATAATGCAGTAAAAGCTATTGGAAATAATATAATTTCATGCTTGCTCTGATATCTCTTAGAGGCTGCATGGACTAGGTGCTACGATCTGTTGAAAGCGCGAGTCTCGTTATTTGGTTGGACTAATGGGAAATTGACTATGATCTCACCTGATGGTAAGCACATGTTGGACACAGTCTAACATGGAAGCGCTTATTTCGTAAAACTCTCACGGTTTCTGCACAGCATCGTACTGGGACATAAATCACTGGCTTGGGGGTACGTCTTCGCTGGTAGTGTGGTAAAAGCGAATACTCACTCCACTGCTCCAGCGAGGTAAGATTTTTGGAAGATTTACCGTCAACCTTTCGATTAATTTGGGCAGCCATGACAGTAGTGTTTTTCAAAGAAGTGCTTTAACATCATTTCGAAACATACAGTTCGCTAGGACATCGTAATCCACCTTTCTGGATATTTTATAACAAATACAAACACACCCCTTATGCATACAAGGCAACGGCAAGGTATATCATTTTTTTGGATGTGGTTTACAGGTATCAAATGGTCCCATACAGATAGCCCTGATACATTTCTTTTTTTAGTAGGTAGTAATATAATTTACAAAAACAATATACAATCTCCTGGGGTGTATAAAGTGAATGATATGTTGTAGAGGCGCGCTTGGATGCCTGTGCTACTGCTGCAAAGAAAGAGTCTGTACCTGCAGGCGAGGTGCAAGCTGCGCGCGACATCGACGCGGAAGCCCCCTGACCAGGCAGTGAGGGGGGAGCCGCGCAGCACGCGCGCGCACAGCAGCTGCTCGCGCTCCCAGCGCGCCCAGTGCCACGGCAGGTAGCAGCCCGCCACCGCTGACACGTGCGTCGCCACCGCGCCAGGGTCGTTCTACACCACAACAAACACGTCACAGTAACAGACAACATTATCTGTGGGCTATACGAAAGACCTAGGAGTTTAAAATGCTGGTTCGATAAGAAACATCTGACGGCCTCGCTGGCGCAGTGGTGCGAGGACTCGCTTTGCTAGCTAAGGTCCCGAGTTCGATCCCCGGTAGGACGAATTTAGGAACTTGTATTTTATAATTTGTCTGAGTCTGGACTAGTGGGAGGCTTCGGCCTTAGCTAGTTACCACCCTACCAGCAAAGACATATCGCCAAACAAAGAGATTTGTGTTCCGGTACGATGCTGTGTAGAATCCATATGGGGTATATCGCCTCTTACCAGATTAGCGCGCTTCCATCTTAGACTGTATCATTACTTTCCATCAGGTGAAATTACAGTCAAGCGCTGAACTGTCAGCAATAAAAAAATCAGTTAGTTGCGACTTCGTCTCCAAAGGATTCATATCAACGGCTTCTGCCTGTCAGTTAAGACAGTGGCGAGTGGCGCGACTGTTGCCAGCCAATCAGGCACAAACGGACGCCCCCATTGGTAGTCGAATGGTAATAAAGTATTGCCAGCCACAAACATCATACAACTAAGTAGAGGATGACTGAACAGTATCAATCACCCACATTAGCGTAACAAATCAAATCAAAATATCTTTATTCTAGTTGGCATATTACGGCACTTTTGAATCCTCATGTCATTTTTTCTGCCCACACTCTAATTCTAATGTACGTCTGATAATAGTACTCAAAGACTTAAAATCTAAAGTTACGAGGTTTTATTGTTATCATCATCATTACAATATCATATTAGTTTAATAAATTTAAATTCAAATTAGAGCAGTTCGTTCACTCCCACGCGTTTCTATCGTCCAAATAATCTTGCAACTTATAATACGTTTTTTCTATCAACTTTCTATTAACAAAGACTTTGAATTCATTAATTGACATCTCTAGAATGTCTTGTGGCAGTTTATTATAGAAACGTATACAGTTACCCTTGAATGAATTGTGAATTTTATGCAGCCCACCAGAATTTATAATAAGTTTGTTTTTTAACCGACTTCAAAAAAGGAGGAGGTTATCAATTCGCCTGTATTTTTTTTATGTTTGTTACCTCATATCTCCCGACTGAGTGACCCGATCTTGATGATTTTTTTTAATGAAAGGTGGTGCTCGTCATAGGGTCCCATTTTTTTTAAATCCGGTTCTGATGATGGCATCCATGAGAAAACCGGATAAGTGTTAAATTTGCATACGTATGTACGCGATAAATGGACGAATAACTCAAAATCACGCCAACCGATTTCGACGATTCTTTTTTTGTTGGAAGGATATACTTCAAGGGTTGTTTTGTGATAGTTTGGTTAGGTTCTGACGATGGATTCCATGACAAAGTGACGGAACTCTTCAATTCTTAGGAGCAAATGAACGATACTCGACAAAATCTTCTATAGGCTATCCAGATATTTGAGTTGCCTACCGTAACTTCGGCATGGTCAAGTTCTAGTCGTAGTTAAATATGAAGATCAATGGAACTCCTAACGGCTTACAGTAAGGGTGCGGTTTATGGCAGAAAATATATGCGACTGTAATCAAATAGCAATGAGCTTACGTTTGTTGCTGCATTGCAACGTTTACGTCAGATTCACTAAAAATCAAAAAATAATTAAAATTTTAACAACACAGACTTCAAAACAAGTTACAAATATATTAATATGCTCTAAAAAGTAATAAATAATTGCGTATTCTTTTATAGTGTTCTTCGTATTCTTATATATGGTGTCGGTGTCTTTTTTGTTAAAATTTTTATTTATATAACGCATTTTTTATATATAATGAAGTGTTTGTATCATTAGAATAGCACGCCGTTAGCTACCATAGTGACGCCTCGGGCTCACATAACCATTAACCATTTATCAGTATAATACATTAATAGTTGCAAATATTAGAAATAGTGAAAGTGTAGTTGTTGAAATGTAAATCATATTAGAATATAAATAGCGTCCACAAACTCCCGGACCTTTCATTTGTGTGCTCCAGACTATCAACCAAGTCAATTTCCACCATATACTTCTTACACGGGTTAAGCGCCAAACTATAAACCACGAAAGCTTTTTTTTTTGCTGGGAAATGCATTTACGCAGCCCTGCCACTAGGCAGGGAGTGTTGGACTCACCGGCAAGGCCAGAATACCCAGTAAAACCCAGCGACACCCTCCTCACCCTCAATGTGGAGTGTCAGAGGCTCCCTTGCGCATTCACTCTGACACTCCCGGGTGAACCGACTGAGGATGTTCAAGGAGGAGACAAGAGGCGTTCGTAAAGACGCCTCCTGCCACCCAGCCTCCTCCTCCTTAGGGGAGCAGCATCCGCTGCAGCTTCTCGTACTCGCTCCATTGCCTCCTTCAGAGAAATGACGGCTTCGCAGAAGGAGGCAACTGCATTCCATCCTATCTCACTGTCAAGCATGGCGCCCACTACACTTGGCAGTGAGAGATCCGCTCCGATGAGGGACATCAGTGGATGTCGCTGTGGTCCCCAAGCCGGACATTCTGCCATAGTGTGGGTCGCCGTATCGGCAGGCGCACCACACTGATGGCAGATAGAGGACTCTTCCCGTCGTGCTATCTGATGCAAGTACTTTCCGAAACATCCGTGTCCGGTCAGTACTTGCACCAGCCTAAAGGTAAGCGATCCGTGCCGCCTATCTAACCATTGTTCGAGGCGAGGACGGATCGCCTCCACCGTGATCGCACCCGCACTTGGAGACTCGAGAAGCTCCTTCCAAGCTTCAATCAGGACCCTGTCGGCAAGGGCAAAACCACGAAAGCTGTCCCGTTTACATGATCCTTCGAGTATTTAGGGATCTCGCAACCCGATTTGCTGGACCATAATATAGTATTTTGCGTTTCGAAAATCCAGTAAGAAACCAGTGACTATAGTGATTAGTGCATACAACAGGATTGCTACAACCATCACACGTACGGCGAATCGGATATTGTACCTGCATAAGACGATACTCAGATGAGAGCTAACCATTTTTTATTCGTTCATTACTGAATAGTTATCATTACCAAAATGGAGAATTTATACACTAATCAAATTGAAATACGCGATTCTTTATTGAAACTTTTTACCAACTTTAAAAAAGATGGAGCTGATCGTAAAACCATATAAAATTGTAAACGAAACAGTGTTGGACAGTGTTGGAAGATTATTGGAAGAATTTCCAACATAACCATAGGAAACTGCTTGAATACGCTACTTTTGACCATGTGTATTTTACCAGTAATTGCTTAGAAACTACAGAAAAATGTACTTAAATATAAAAGACTTGATTACAAAAACCATATCAATACAAAATCAGCCAGTATGCTAGTATTACTGTAAGAACTAACGAGTGTGGTGGCGGTGCACTTCTGGGCGAACTGCAGGCAGTGCGAAGTGTTGTTGTGCAGCTGGTAGCGCGGCGTGAGCGTCACGATGTTGGTGCGGCGGTAGCGGCCGCGGCCAGCACGCACGGCCACGCCCACTGCGTACGCACGCTCGCCGCTGTCGGACCCGCGCGCGCCGCGACTCTCGAGCCGCTTCACTGTCACGCCCGGCCCCAGCCCGAATGGTGAACACCACTACGGTTAAACAGGTAGCAAGTTTTGGCCATCTCCTCCAATTTAGAAAATTAATAATTACCAGCAAAGACCTTTAAAAATTTTTTTTCAAGACATTTGTATGTTCTTATCTATATATATGTTAGGTATCTATGTATATGTGTATGTATGATCTATTTGAAATGTATATATATATTTGAATAAGACCACCAAACAAAGAGATTTGTATTCTGGTACGATCCTGTATAGAAACCATATGAGGTATATCTCGTCTAACCAGATTAGCGCGCTTACATCTTAAGACTGTATCATCACTTACCATCAGGTGAGATCACAGTCACAGCTGAAAACTGTCGGCAATAAAAAAAACTTTCAGGTCTTACCTAGTGGCTAGTTATCGCCATACCATGCAATTAATCTTACAAATCTGATAGGGCGAAATGGCTTCGTTAACATAATGGTGTAACTAATCACAATAGCCCCAGACTCAATTTCTGGCTCTTTAGATTTAGGAAACAAATTTCTTATATGAATAGGCCATGATTAGTGTATTGCGCCAGGGCTATTAACCTTACTACCTACCATCAAGAGTGAAGAAAATTTTGTTTACTGGCTCTGGTGCGATATGTTATCGCATTAGATTTAATCACTGTAAGAAAAATAAAACTCCAAAATAAAAATTTACCTACGTTATTTATATTAAGCCTTAACATTAAGTGAATAAAAATTTAGACTCACTTCAGCAGTAGCAGAAAGAGCGGCTCCGAGACGTAGAGATACAGTGGGGCCATCGCCGTCGGCGAAGGAGAATGGTAGGGGTGCCACTACGCGGGCCACTTCGTGCTCTGCAAACTGACCCGCCGCTTCCGCACCGCCTTCTGCACGCATCACTAGAGGCAGCCCTGTCCGGTTCACCACCCAGTATGGAGCCCACACTGACACCTGTACATTATCTCCATCATTACAAAGTAGTCTCACATATATTTTTTTCGGTGTACCATATGTGGTTTATTCTAGTAGCTTTTACAGAAGAAGCTCTACTGATGGCTATTATATAAAACCCAAGGGCTAAGCAGGCTCAAAAAAACTTTAAAGTTTAAAATTACCATATCAGAACACTTGGTTTATTTTATAAAAATACAGTTTTCATTTCAACCGATGGATATCTTATGCTGGACAAAGATGTCACCTGATGATGCCAACTGTGCCCGATTTTGCGCCGCCTGATTCCAACGGCTACCGGTGACCCTCTTTATATAGTAGGTAGGCCACTTCAGCATAGCGATTCTTAGAGCTATGTCTATTCTGCTACGGATCTCCTCAACCCTTATTTGACCGTAGTGTTACTCTGGGCTAGCCCTCTGTTCCAAGACTTCGGTCTTCAGGCACTGAGTGATATTGGACGCTGCCCAACCGAGATGTATTTATAATCGTAATAAATTGACATTATGAAAATAGCACAGAAATGGAGGGTATCATTGATCATCCATATCGTTAATTAGATAACGATGCAATATATTAAAAAAAATACTAGAATCAATGAGTCACGGACGTAGTGTCAACATTCGCAATGCAAATAACTAGGTGCGTACTTTAGTACTCAGTATGTACCTTGACTCCGTCGGTTTTCTTCACAGCGACCCTCGCGTTGAGATAGAGACGTCGTCCACGTTGATCTCTTAATTTGAGACGAGCAGAAAAAGAACCCGAACCCGCAGTACCGCCCACACTAAGTGCAGTGGACCACCCGAATCCCTCTAACTTCACGCAGAGCTCAACCCCCTCCTCCATGTTAACCTAACATCAATTAAATTTTTAAGACCGATAATCTATACTAAGCATAGAGGAAAAATTAGAAATAAATAGAATAAGGTTGTTCCCCGCGACTTCATCAAAATCAAATCAAAATATCATTATTCAAGTAGGCATATTACAGCACTTTTGAATCGTCAAATAATTTTTTTTTTCCACACTCTAATTCTAATGTACGTCTGATGATGGTTCTCCAGAACGACTTAAAATCTAAAGTTACGAGGGTTCCTTCACGTCCTGATCCGAGAAGAGCCCACAAAGTCAGTCGGGTATTTTGGTTTTTGTTACCATCATCATTACGATATCATATTAGTTTAATATATTTCAATTCAAATTGGAGCAGTTCGTTCACTACCACGCGTTTTTATCGTCTAAGTAATCTTGCAACTTATAACACGATTTTTCTATCAACTTTCTTTTAACAACGACTTTGAATTAATTAATTGACATCTCTAAAACGTCTTGTGGGAGTTTATTATAGAAACGTATACAGTTACCCTTAAACCATCTCGTAGTTAATACTTATAACTCGTATGCATCTACTTAGAAACTACGAATGTATACTGACGTGTATAAAAAGCTAGTCCAACATATTAAATTTAAACACAAAACAAATGAAATTACAACACAACTACACAATGAAATTAAAATACAATTAGACACGTAGGTTTTAATTGTGAAATATTTTGCCCTCGGTGGATGTAGCTCAGGATTCGATGAGAAATTCGATTGACTTGATGGCCTTGGTAATCATGATTTTAAAAAAATAGTGTAGATTATAAAATCTTAGTGTATGTGTGCGTATATGCTGCTGTGACGACGTCACCTATAACGTTAGTGTGTGTTGTGTTTCCTGACCTTACCCAACTCTTACCTGATGAAAGGGTTGTGTGTCAGCAGGTGATAAAGTGCCGGTTACACGGTCAGCGCGGTACTGCAGCTCCAGCGGTAACAAATTTTCCAGGCGAAGTGCGGGCACCAGTGTCAACGTATGTCCCGCTAGCAAGTCACCGCGCTCGTACGGGAACCGCTCGCGCACTATCACGCAGCAAAACCTGCAATAATCCGTAACTCATATACATTCTGTTATTTATTATTACGTCTTAACAAAACAATGTATGGAACAACCTGTCAAAAAACACAATACATCAATTATTTCAGATAATTAGAAAGAAAGAATTATTATTATTATTTCGCGGAGGAGCCCATTGAGGTAGTGGATGCACGTCGACCCTTGTGGACCTTTTGTACGCGCCCCATCTCTTACTCTCCCCTAAATGCACCCAAACACCCATTCTAAAAGTCCCAGTGTAGGCTTTAGGTTGGAGTCGTTAAAGTTATCTGGTTGCGAATACTCCACTTCCAGTATCCAGATTCATTCGTATCCTGGCTAAGCCATTGCATTTGCACAGTAGGTGCCTTATTGTTTCTTCTTCCTCATTGCAGGCTCTGCAAGTAGAATCTTCCGCAATACCCAAGCTTTTCAACATAGCCTTTGTACTGTAGTAGTTCGTTGCAATTGCCAGTGCATGCATAGTGCATAATTCCTCTTAAAGCAAGTATTATGATACAGACTAACTTAAAGTACATTTAAAATTTACATATATAAAGAATATTGTTATTCGATCAAGCAAAAAAAATTGGACAAATTTGGCTGCATTTAACTTCCGTATATTATGACCAATACATTTTTATCCAGATAAAAAAAACTGGCTAAATAGGTGGCGTTTGTTAACTTTGGTTTTTGGCACAATAGAAAAGCCGAGCCATTTTACTTGTATATAAGTTACATCACACTATTGTGTGATACTATATACTACACAATACTCCAAATAAAGTTTTCTTTCTTTGAAACACAAAACATAAAAATGGTTCTAATGTAGAACGTGGATTGAGTTTGTATGTCGCTAATTAGAAAGTCAACTTAGATGCTGTAGTAGGTAGTTACTTATTAAGCGTGTTTGACTCACCTGTATACAACGTCATGTGGTGCGCGGCACTCATGGTAGAGTAGGGCACGTTCAGCGCCTGTAGCAGCAGCAGCTCGCCAGTCAACGGCAGCAGGAGCCAGCAAAGGTGCTGGTACAGCAGTACCACGTATAAGTGGTCTCACCCACACTGAGCCCGCACGGGCTACTAAAGGCGCTGCCCAACGCTCACCCGCACCCACTTGCACGCTACGCACACCCCCACCACTCCATGGACCTGTTTTCCAAAATACCGTATAATGTACTAGCTATGGATAGATGGATGGGGATATAAAGCTCTAAAGGAAGCCTTTGGCGAAAGACATGTTCGTATATTAAAGCAATTTCGCAATATTAAGTTACATGCCCCCATGTTTTAAATACACGGTTGGAATGTACAATTACTAAAAACCTAAATCGTTTATAATGTCATTTTCATATCTGTTAAGTTAAGAAAGTAGAGTCATCCAATTCACTGTGGCATCAAAAGGCAAAAAGTCAAATAGTTTTTATTTTAAATTAGATGGATAGTGAGCCATTTATTGAACACTACAAGAGAAAGAATAATTCTACAGAGCAATGGGCGGCGCTATCTCCATTTAGCGATCTCTTCCAGACAAACCAATGTATAGAGAGACCTTAATATTAGTAATTACAGGTAATTCTAGGTGTAAGTACTATCACATTGAGCTATAGCGAAGCATGAACGTGTTTGCTATATTAAGGAAAGCCCTTCTATCAAGCTCATGTGATTACATGTGTAAGTAAGTAAAGTAAAAATACATACTCTATTAAATAATAGGCAAAAAGTACGACACTAATACTCGATGAAATGATGAACAACAGCAGCAAATGACGAACAACTTTTAAAAGACCCATTCGCAATTACTTCACCCGTGATCGGCATAGTTATAAATATATTGCATCTAAATACTATAATACATCATCTGTTAATCTAATTTTGTAATTTTCTTAAAATAATAATAATATCAATATTTTAAATAGATAGATATAGATTTTAATACATCAAACAAATACACCAAATCAAAAATACATCGAACTAATCGCGTTATAGTAAAAGACTGCGAACACAAGAATGACCTAACCAAAATTTTGTGGAATTATCATTTGACCAAACTTATTTTATGACGACTTTTTCGAAACTATTATTAATACACTTAAACTAACCTTCCATTAATTAGAGTATGTATCACATGATAAGGACAGAGTTATTTTATTAAATTTTAACAAAGTTATGTAGTCTAATAATCTTGAATTTTTTAGAAGCCATCGTCCATAAATAAGCAATTATTTCTTACTTTTTAGAACATATTAATATATTTGTAAGATTGTTTTGAAGGCGGTTCTTTTTTTGTTAAAATTTCTATTTATTTTTTGATTTTTAGTGAATCTGAAGTAAACTAACAAATTTGTCTCAATATGTGTACACCTAAAAACGTGTTGGAATGCAGCAACAAACCTAAGCTCATTGCTATTTGATTACAGACACTTATATTTTCTGCCTTAAACCGCACATTTACTGTAAGCCGTTGAGGAGATCCATTGATTTTCATATTTAACTACGACTAGCATTTGACCATACCGAAGTTACGGTAGGCAACTCAAATATCTGGATAGCCTATAGAAGATTCTGTCGAGTATCGTTCATTTGCTCCTAACAATTGAAGAGTTCCGTCACTTTGTCATAGATTCCATCATCAAAACCTAACCAAACTATTACAAAACTTTCCAATTCCAAAATCCTTTCCAATAAAAAAAGAATCATCGAAATCGGTTGGCGTGATCTTGAGTTACTTGTCCATTTGTCACGCACAGGCTTAATGCAAATTTAACACTTATCCGGTTTTCTCATGGATGCCATCATCAGAACTGGATTGAAAAAAAAGGGACCATATGACGAGCACCACCTTTGATATTAAAAAAAATCATCGAGATCGGTCCACCCAGTCGGGACATATGAGGTAACAAATATAAAAAATACAGACGAATTGATAACCTCCTCCTTTTTTGGAAGTTAGTTAAAAACGATTACAAGATCAGTTCTGCCACCCAAATCTGTGAACTCGGGTAACGTTTTGTATTTATATTTGCATAACTGATTCCCTGTATATTTCGTGTAATTGCTATCATATCGTAGATAAAGTAAAACCTATACTTTTTATAAGCTCGCACACCCACACACACGAGCGGTCAAACGACTACACGTAGTCTACCAATCTTTATAAAATATATCCAAATTAAATAATTTTAATTAATATTTTTGCTTTTCAAAAGGACAAGAAGCACCAGCATTCTGAGCACGTTAATGGCCATTGGCCAGATACAATTCTTCGGTATATAAATTATATACTAAATCGCATGTATTCCAGGAGTTAGTCATTTAAAGACTTTTAGATATTCATGTATTCACATATTATTCTCAATGACATTATTTTAAATTTAATAGTAATATTTGTATTTTGTTTTTCCTAATCATATATAATTTAATGGTATAAGTTTATTTAACAAAAATTTGCGAAATATTTTTATGAATGTTAATTACATTGAGTCTTCGTTGCTAAATAAATTATACATACATACATAGCACCACGCCTCATTCCCATAGGGGTAGGCAGAGACCACGTTCCACTTGCCACGATCCTTGCATATCTCCTTCGCTTCTTTCAGTCTCATTAAACCTTTCATACAAGTTCGTCGGTTTAGAGTACTCTTGACCTGGCCCTTATTTAAAATACCCTGGATTTGGTCCAAGAACGTTCGCCTTGGTCTTCCCCTTCCAACTTTCCCATACACACTCATTTCATTCATTCTCTCTACGTTCCCAAACCATCCAAGTGTTGGTTGCGGTTTACCGCTGAAAATCAGGGTTGGTTTAATATCCCAACCAGAGTAGATTACGTCAAGCTCTAGTACTCCACTAAAGAATGGGGAGTACATCGCTGGGTTTAGTGGGTATTCTGGCTTACTGCTAGCGAGTCCCACACTTCCGTTTAGACTTTGTCTGAATGGGGCGCGTAAATGGATTTCCCACTGTGCAAAAGGGTTAGTTTAATATAATAGCCTTATAATAGCTGAGTGGTATTCCCATTTTCTACCTATTATCGTTTATTATATTGAGTACGTTTAAATATGCAGAAAAGTGTATTAGGAAAGGTATTTTATTTAATTTGTAGCCGTAAATCAGATATCCTTCCGCGTCTAATGCTTTTTCTTTTTAGGAAATAGGCCGTTCTTGTTCTCGCAGTGTCAAATACTATAGGGAATGTGCGGTATAATCGCGGTCGCAAAAGCGAACGGGCCCGGTATTCACCGCAATTGACAAATATGGGGATCGAAGGCGCGATGCGAAGGGGAGACACGGAGCACAACGCGGCGCGGCGCTGCAACCCCGCGCATGCCGTGCGCACGTGCGCCGCCGCGCCCCACGCGTGGGCCATGCTCGTTAACGCACGCTCTATAAGATTACATACCCTCCGAAAGCATCTTACTATGTACAAGTCTTTATTGGCAAAATTTTAAAAGACCACAATCAACCATTATCTGTAGTAGCACAGATTAAAAAGCGCCTAGTTAAGAAATGGTTGCTTTGTTATTAACAGCGCCAATCAGAAATATGACATGTAGTAGACCTGTGGCAACACTTTTTCGCACGAAGATGTTCAACATTCAATCGAGAAATTACGAAAATTTTGCCCCATATTTCTCAAATGCGTTATTATAACAAAAATAAATTTATATAATTTACTTATTTTTATTCGTTGATTTTAACAGACTATTCTATAAACTATTAAACAATTGAAGTCTCTTTACATAACCTCCATAAATGACTTTTGTACTCGGGGTCCGAAAACCGAAATATATACTCATTACCTCTTTAATTCAAAATATCTATAAAAATCCTTAATATGTTTAATAGATCTAGTTATTTAATTAATAATTTTAATCCTTAAAATAAATTAACAAGAATTTAACAAACTTTGTAAGGGCATATAACGCCATCAGATGTCGGTTTATCGTTCCTGAACCTAATTAGGGCCAATGGCACTTCTCTATACCGCTTTATTTTTAATATGATAACAATTATATCTATAACAAGATTGTAGTAGAAAGTGTGGTTAATACCTTGTGGCGGTGCTCGGTCTAGACGCAGTTCCACAGGATGTGGTAGTTTGTTAATGAGCTGAAGAGCTGACCGCACCGTCACCAGTTTGCGAGCAGATCCCTCTAGAGACACCTCTAGGACCATACGTGCTTCTGCTCCAGTTTTCTGCAATGTCACAATAAGATATTTATGACAACGCTGAAAAAAGTAAGGTTTAATACCCAGTAGGGTAAATTGGGACAAACTTTTAAGAAGTCATAGGATATATGGACTGTTGATAGGCTTCAACTGTACAAAATTTGATAAGTGTTAGATATGTCAGTTGTCAGATGGATATATACAACTTCTTGATGCGAAAATATGACCAAAAAGAAGAAGAACGGAAACGGTGAAAGTTTGTTTTGAAACCAATCATTTATCATATTCAGGAAATTCATCATATCTTCATTAAGGTAAAACAAAGTCGCGGGATTGGACTAGTCTGAATATTATTAATGAAGATTTTTATTTTAGAATAAACTACCGCATGTGTAATGTGTCTGAAGAAGACGCCCACGCGGTCAACGCAAACGGGGTCGGGAGGCGACCATCCATCCACGCGCAGCACTAGCCGAAGCAGTGGCGCAGGCGCAGCGTGTCTGCCCCGATCTCGTCGCGCCCCGAACGAGAACGGCTCTGTGTCACCACCACGTACCATCACCCATGAGTCATCGGGACCACCCGCCTCGCCCGCACCAGCACCGACCAACCTATGACACCACGATCAGACTTGACAGATTATTTCCTTTTTTAAAATGAAAACTTCTTTAGCATCGAAGTAATTTAAAAATCATTGAAACGAAAAAGCGATAGTAAAAAGAGACGGACACATACTCTCACAAAATTGGACGTGGTAGAAAATGAGGTAGAAGGCGTCTTACAGTATTTATGTTTGCGGTTGTGTTTGCACTCTGCTTCGTGTCCCCCCTCCACTCGTCTTCATCAAGGCATAGTGGGAGTTAACATGAATTTATTACTAAACCCTACAATTATTGCTTGCTTGCTGAAATTTTACTAATTCTAACATGTTTGAATTGCGCACAAGATTTATTTGTATTTGTAATGTGTAGCATTTAGCATGCAATGGTTTTCTAAGGCATATTCCGTCCTCTCGCAGACAGCTTTGAACTTTTGGGTCTCAGTTAATCATCCAATTTCAACTTTGGTAATTGTATAGAATCCAAAGCCATAATGGTCACTTAAAATATTGGCATCTTCAAAAATTTTATCTTCAAGATAATGGGATGAACGTGAAATTTCAGCAGGAGGATATTTGTAGATTTTAGTAATAATTTAATGTTAACTCCCATTGTACCTTGATGAAGACGAGTGGAGGACGCACGAAGCAGAGCCCAAACAGAATCATGAACGTAACAAACACTATATAACGCTCCCTAATACACTTTCTCCCACATGCAATTTTGTGAAATTATGTGTGTATGTAGTATGTGTGCGCATTATGTGTATTGTTGAAAAGGTTAAGTTTCAGCACATACAGCATCTTGAGGATGTTAACTGGAAAGATGGACTCGCCACTTTACCACCATGCTGCTTGAATAAAGAAATAATGTTATTATTTATTATTATCAATGTATGTGTGTCTCTTTTTACTGTTTTCACTTCAAAAATATTGCGTCTTGTATTTTATGAACTCTATATGAAAATCACTTCCGTTTCATCGAATTTCAAATGCTAACGATGCTAAAAAGGCTTTCACTTCAAAAATAAAAGAAACAAACGAACATAGAAAAATAAAGAATAATAACAGGACGTAGGTGTGAAACAAAGGAAGGACTACTTACTCGTCGGTAGTGGTTGAGAGCGTAGTAAACCACAATCTTTGTCCAGTGAGATTGCGCAGAGCATACGGCACAAAAGGTGAACGACGGCGATGACCCGCTGGACTGCCCTTCGGCGACTGATCCGACGAGACCGTCTACAACAGTATCATTGATTTCAAAATTCAGACATCCACCTAATTTATTATTTATTGTGTTCACACATATATTAACTCCCGACCTCAAAGACGACACGGATATTGAACGGGAACGGAGAGCATTGTCAGTGAGAGCCAACATGCTTGCTCGAAGGTTTTCACGATGCTCTGACATGGTAAAGATAACCTTGTTTAAGGCTTAATGCACGATCTTTTACAAATGTAGCCTGTGGGGCAAATATAAACAGAAAACGCACAATGCTCTCCGTGTCCAGTACAATAACGCGTTAAGGGTGATGTTGGGGCTGCCTCGCTATTGTAGCGCATCAGGGATGTTCGCAGAAGCACGGGTTGATTGCTTCTATGCAACAATGCGAAAAACATGTGGATGCCTGATACGTAAGCTGCGGAGTAGCAACAACAGCATCCTGAAATTAATTGGCAGCAGATCAGACTGCACTTATGTGAATCACTGTAATCTAATCGTAATTTAATTTAATTCTAATTTATGTTACTAACGCAGATAATAAGTAATGGTTACTAACGTGTATCGTGTATTATAGGTTTAAGGAACTGACATAGAAATAATTTAATGTTACTAACAAAATGAGTCCTAGTTACTTGAAATAAATGAATTATTATTATTATATTATATTGTATACACTCTCACTAATGTGTCACAAAATATCACATTCGAAGTATTTTATCCGGCCCTAAGTTAAAAAATTTCGTGTAATTCGAACAGAGGGTACCAAAAGACCCCTTATCATTTGTGTGGTTAATCTGAACGATATACGGAATATCCTGTGCATACTGAGCGACATACGCGACCGTACAAATCGCCGAAGAAAAACAATGTCGTATATTTGTCTCGCTCTTTCCTTACGGTGGAACTTCATTTGTTCAAGTGAGAAAAATAAACAAGTAACAGACTAAAACAAAGTGCTGATAACAGGAATGTAGATGTTGCGTATCAACTATTTAGGATTTTTGTTATATAAAACAATATTTTATAACGATTATCGATATGGTTTCTTTATAACGCTTTTATAATTTAAAAAAGATATAAAAATATTAAGGCCTCTATTACTAAGGTTATTTAATTAAAACTCATACATGGGGGATTTCTGCGGGGGTTAATTTAAAAAATTGTATATTCTAATATGGTTTAGGAAATTTGGGAGACTTCAGCCACTAATCAGAAATCTAACATATCGAGTAAAAACCATTCAGTGTTCTGAAAAAAGTTTTTCCTCTTGTCCAGCAAGTTCGTTACCATTTTGGAAATGAATTATCATTAACAATCCGAACACAGTCTAGGGAGAAAAACATATGACATCCAACATTTAGTACACAAATGTTTCAAATTATTAGGGTCGAGTGTAGCCATTAAATTAACATTAGAATAAAGCATTTTTTCTTTTCAATAACAAATATACCTTATTGTATTTATATCTACACTATTCGCAAATTTGTAAAGTTCTGAATTCTTGGAAATGCCCTATGAAGGAGTTTTATATCAAAGAATGTCAAGGATAAATATGCCATTATAAAATATTAATAACATTACTTTTGTACCTAAATGACTTATTAAGCATTGTCACTCTTGATGATTTTTCTATGGTTTACCAATAACAAAGACAGTAACAAAGAGTATTTTAGTGAAGTTAACCCTTCTCAGCTATAATTCTCAATTTGATTTCAAGAAAAGCCAAAGAACACCTAATCAAAAAATATTAATAAATATATTAAACCTGAGGAGCATAATAATCCGAGGTCCAGTTGTGTCGCACGAGGCGAACAAGGTCCACGAGTGCAGAAGTCAAGTTAGTGTCTAGTGTATCAGTGGACTTTACTTCCACTTGCACGCGGCCCAAGGACAGGCCGCTAGATAACGTATATTCCCAGCTCGTTTCGAATCTGCACATAGAAATAAATTTTACATGAACAGTTTAACTACAGAAGTTACATATTATGGTTACACCTAAACAACTATTGTAGGTTTTGGTTAATAAATAATCTCACATATAATATTTTCCTGTCACAATGTTAGTTACCGTACTCCCCCGAAACGGCTTTACATTATTTTATATTATATATATATATATATATATATATATATATATATATATATATATATTCATACCCCTAAGTGATTAGGGTTGCTCACCCTTAAAAATTTTTTTTTAATTTTTAGACGAAATTTTTTTATTTTTTTTTATTGCTTACAGATTAGCGCTTGACTGTGATCTCACCTGATGGTAAGTGATGATACAGTCTAAGATGGAAGCGCGCTAATCTGTTAAGAGGCGATATACCCCTTACGGTTTCTACACAGCATCGTACCGGAACACAAATCTCTTTGTTTGGCGGTACGTTTTTGCTGGTAGGGTGGTAACTAGCCACGGCCGAAGCCTCCCACCAGTCCAGACTCAGACAAATTAGAAAATACTATTTCCTAAATTCGTCCTACCGGGGATCGAACCTGGGACCTCCGTTAGCAAAGCGAACACTCGCACCACTGCGCCAGCGAGGCCGTCAAATAAGACCGTTTGTGATACAGCATACAAAAATACACACAACCCTAAATTCCCACCTAAGTTAAATTGTTTTCTGAATGAACGCATCTGAATAGACGCATTGGAAATTGGACTTTATTTCTTATATGGTTGACGAAATAGAGAGAGATAGAATTCACTTTATAGTACACCACATAAATACATGAAATGTATAGTAAGAGGCAAGCTATCCACGTCGCACTGCTAGAGACAGGCCTCCTCAGTCAAAGCAGAGAGGATTTTTAGAGCAATAACCTAGCATACTGCTCCAATGTGGATTGGCGGAAATTATTTTATTCAAGTAAAAAAAAAAATAGCAGCAACAGGCCTCCTAACCCATATGAGGGAGGGTTTGCAGAGTATAGACCCTACCTATTTTGTTTAAAAATGTCTACTAATATTACCTAACATGAAAACTATTTTTAACTTTGTGATCAAATGTTTGTTAGAAAATGTTGTACTAATGTTTATAAACATTTTTAAACAGCAGAGTGGCAGAACCACTAGGGAAATTTTGTTACGAAAAAGGGTAGATGGGAGTTTCAAATGCATAACCACATTATGCGGCGAGCAGTGCTTCTTTACTATTTTATTTCTTTAAAAATAAATAAATCACCTCCAGGGCTCAAGAACTGGCTCCCAGCCGGACAGCGTGCGATTATAGTAATCAGCGCTGAGTTGAGCTCGAAGCCGCCCACCGCCTGCACCCCAAACATTTCCTCGTGTAACACCCGCTTCACCAGCTGGAGTCGACACCAGCAGCGGATCCTCAAAAGACTCTTCCACTTTCCGTAAATCCTGTCCACCAAGTTAGATGAAAATTTTTCGTTACAGTACACACAGTATATATAGTACAATACGTTCTATAAGTGGATAAATACGTAAGAAAACTATATTGTGGATATCGTTGTGTTTTACGTGACTAAAACGGGTATTTTTTTTATTTGAAAACCCAACCATAACCATTATGGCCCTAAGTAAAATAAATAGGCGTGATCCAAACCAAAATTCCGTGTAATTCGAACAGAGGGCACCAAAATACCCCAGTTCATTTATATGGAAATCTGTAGCAGAGCGAAATACGGGGCAGTTCGTATATTTGTCTCGCTTTTTACTTATAGTGGTACCGCTTTTGTTTTAGTAATAGCACATAAAAACTACTTTGATATTGTTATCAAAAACTGTATTTTTAAGGATTTGCACTTTCGTAGATAAAAAACAAAACACCGGGACAGATTTCTTTATGTTTTTGATTCCTTAAAATATGAAAAAAATAGCTCTTGTTGTAAAACATAAATTAAATGTAAAAGCAGTTGGTGAGGCAAGAATAAATTTAAAAAAAAACTAAGTTTGTACCTGTTCCAACTGTAGATCTACCAAAGAAACTTCGAGGAGCGGCACATCTGAATCCAGGCAATCGTCGATAACGCACAATGTGACACATTCTGCGTTCACCTAATTGTATGTAATTTAATATATCGGTTTGTCCGCGTTATGAATGCAGTAAGTCATCATTCTAGCTGCGCCCCCTAACCAATTAAAACCAATAAAATTTAATAATTCGAAAAGATTTCATTGATTAGAGGGCTGGGCTAAAATGACGACTCACTGCATTCTTAACGCGACCAAAGAGTAGCTACAGATACTAGCTAATATAAATAAATTCTTGCAAACACGGTAACTATAAAATATTACTTTTAAGTTTATTGATGTGGTGTTCATCTTTAAGTAAACTGTTACAGTTATTTAGAAACTAAGCCCTAATATATATACATACATACATACATAGCATCACGCCTCATTCCCATAGGGGTAGGCAGAGACAACATCCTTCCACTTGCCACGATCCTTGCATATCTCCTTCGCTTCTTTCATTCTCATTAAACCTTTCATACAAGTTCGTCGGTTTAGAGTACTCTTGACCTGGCCGTTATTTAAAATGTCCTGGATTTGGTCCAGGAACGTTCGCCTTGGTCTTCCCCTTCCAACTTTCGCATTCACTCTTGACTCATAAATCCTTTTTGTCAGTCTCCTTTCATTCATTCTCTCTACATGCCCAAACCATCTAAGCATACCTTTCTCAATTTTAGTCACTACGTCTTCTTTTATACCACAACGTTCTCTTATCACACTATTTCTTACTCTGTCACTCAGTTTTAATCCACTCATGCTTCTCAACGCTCTCATCTCTACCGCATTTATTTTACTTTTGTGATTCTTCTGCCATACCCAACTTTCACTACCATACATAAGTGTTGGCACCAACACTCCAGCATGCACTGCCAGTCTAGCCCTTTGAGACACCATCTGGCTATTCATAAAAGCATGCAGAGCACCATTTACCATATTCCCTGCATTCACTCTCCTTTCGATATCACTTTCACATGTTCCATCTTTTGTAAATTTAGATCCCAAGTATACAAATTCTTTCACCTCTTCCACTTGTTCCCCATCTATCAAAATATTGCCATTCATCATAGATTCATCTCGTTCAAAAAGCATAACTTTCGTTTTGTTTACATTCACTTTCATTCCTTTCCCTTTCAAAGCTTCATTCATAATATTTAGCATCTCCTGAAGCTCGTTAGCGGATGACGCAAGTATTACTTGATCATCAGCGTAGAGTAAACATTTGATGAGTAATTCATTCATTCTTAACCCATACATACTTTCTTTTAAATCTGTCAAACATTTATCCATGAAAAGGTTGAACAGCCATGGTGACGCAACACATCCCTGTCGAACACCTCTTTCGACAGGAAACCACTCCGTGTACGCTCCGTTTATTCTGACACAGGCACTAGAACCCTCATAGAGAGACTTCAATGCTTGGATCAGACAACCGCTCACCCCATACGTAGATAACGTTGACCACAGCTCATTCCTCACCACTCGATCATAGGCCTTTTCTAAATCTACGAACGCGCAATAAACTTTTTGGTGTTTAGCCAAACATTTTTCAGTTAAGCACCGTAAAGAAAAGACCTGATCCGTACATCCCATTCCTCTTCTAAATCCCGCTTGCACGTCCCATATTTTCCCATCAGTTTCATTAATCACCCTTTCAATTAATATCTTTGCATACAATTTGCCGACGACACTAAGAAGGCTGATACCGCGGTAATTTTTGCACTCCTGCTGTGACCCTTTTCCTTTATATAGAGGGACAATTACGGCCTTGCTCCAATCTCTTGGGACTTGACCTTTCTCCCAGCATATATTGAAAAGGCAGTACAGCTGAGCTACCACAATCCCGCGGCCAGCCTTCAGCATCTCGACTGACACTCTGTCATACCCAGCAGCCTTACCTGATTTCATACCTTTTATCGCTTTCATGATGTCATCCATACTAATCTCGCTATCACTTGTCTTACATTCATTGCTATCCGCAGAGGCCATATTTACCTCTGCTTCATTTCTTTCAAACAAACTTTCAAAATGATCCTTCCATCTCTTCAATATCCATTCTTCTCCTTTTATTAAACTTCCATCTAAACTTCTGATTTTACAAAGCTCCGAGGAAGTAGATCTCCCTCGGGCAATTTGTATTAATTTGGAAATCATAATATATATTCTTAATCTTATTTAAGAATATAAGCAGTTTGTTGGTAAACCTTCAAAAAATTAATTACTAAATATAATAATCAGTAAGTTAGTCAATAAACGATATTAGCAATTTTACATTTTAAATTAGATAGTATCCGCAGAGAAACAAGTATGTTTATTTTAAGTGTGAAAGAGATTCAAAGCGATAAGATCGCTAATTCGATAGATTCTATTATATTTTTTTAAGTAAAAATAGTATCGCTAGCAAGGGCGGCTCGATCAGTGGAGTAAAAGCATTTGAATTGCATGCATACTGATTACATAAAAAAATACCTTTAAACCTTTTATATGAACTATCAATAGATGGCGATTACTATTTATTGTAAAATTAATTGAATAAATATTTTAAAATATCAAATTGACAAAAAGTGTCAACGAGAAGTCTTAAAAAATGGATTTGAGTGGATAAATACAAAAAGTATCTTATTAATTAATGTAAATTTGAAAATGAACAAATAGTAGGAATTGTATACAAATTAAAACAATAATGAAAGAATGGTTACTTTCACATTCCTATCAGGATTGCAAAAACTTTTAGAATTACAGCACTGATATTACCAAATATAAAACATATACAACTCACACACATGCTCAAACGTACATACACACACACACACACACACTCAAACTCATTCGCGTGCACGCATCAAGTTATTTCATATTTTTTATTATGTTTAACATTTTATTTTTTATATATTTTTTTATAGATACACTATTCTTTTTATAACTAACTAGTACACTAATAAGAAGGAGAGCCCAATCGCCTAAAATACAGGTTTCACCTAGTTAAGGGACGGATGTTTTACATAAAGTTTAGTTTTTCTAATACAGTTAATTATGTCTTAACTGTTTCAACCTGTATCTGTATGTTTTTGATCAAACAATGTTATTATTATTTAATTTTTATACAATTGGCACTATTTGTTCATGTTCAAATTAACAATAAATAGCAAAATATTAATTTACATTCCCCTTTAATTTCATGTCTTAAACGCGATAAGTTATAAACAACAACCTGTATAGCTTTAAGCGCCCATCGCGCAGGTCTGTCAGGGGGTGGGGGAGGAGGTGCTTGTGCGGGGCGCATCCAGCGGGGCAAAGCTCCTACGGGCCCCACTCCTGCTGCGAATCCCGCCGCAATCCCCGTACTCGCCCTCATATGTACGCTATTTGCAGGCGCCGTTGGTGGCACCTCATCTCCAGAATTACCTGCGTTATATTAACGTCAACATTTTCGTAATGAAACTTCTTTAGGAGCACGAGGGGTAAAATTTTTACGGGTGAAACGAGTGGTTAGTGTCACGAAGATGTGCAGCGTTTTTATGCCAATTCATTTAGAGTTTAGGTGGTTTTAATATTGACAAAAAACACATGGCATTTTTATTTACAATTCGTCATTTGAGATTTCAAGAAACCTATCTTCCTTTTTCCGTCCCTCTAAGTCTCGGAATCTAGTTTTACATTTGTATAAATATAAACAAGACTTAAAAATTTGTTTGCCAAAGAAGTTTCACTTCTGACATGTGTATTTTGTACGCACGCACTTTTATTGCTGACAAGTTAACTGCTTGACTGTGTTAATCACACCTGATGGTAAATGATGATACAGTTTAAAATGGTAGCGCGCTAATTTGGTCCGACAGAATTCACCTTTTATGGTTTCTACACAGCATCGTACCGGAACACAAAACTCTTACCTGGCGGTACATCTTTGCTGGTAAAATATTTGAAGAACCGATAGAACAGCCGGCTAAAAGATCAGAATGTTCTGCCAGCCCTTGTTAACCCCTTATTTATGACTCATATATTATAATATAAGGAATACAATGAAACTTTTCGTTAAAGCTGTGATCAATGAGAAAATACTCTAGACTACGTTAAACAAAGGTAACCATTTAAAAAAGGCTATACCTGACAGTGCCACTCTCGCTTGAGCTGGCAGAGATTGGAGCATAGATGCGAACATGCGCATATCATGGTAAGACAAACGCAGGTTTAATGTGCCTATGTCCACCTGTAAAAATATAACAAAGCATTTTTTTTTTTTAGAATGAAAATAATCATTGTTTGCGACTTTTCCCTTTCGATTAGAAAATAGTATAACGGCGCACAGATTGTTAATCGATTGACAATCGAATCGGACTTGACATTTTTGAGGTTGACAGCAGACATAACACCGAGCGCTGGGATGGCGGCCATTATTGGTTGGGATTTCATAGAGTGCGCACGCGACCACGTGTTCTGGTTGAATATTTTAAATCTAGTTATACTTTGTTAATTATCTAAAATTATAAGTGTTGATTTATTATAGCAAAATTAATATAGAAGGCTGATAGAACTGCCTCATTGGTCTAGTGGTTAGCATGTTCGACTACAGACATGAGGTCCTGGGTTCGAGTCCCGGGTCGGGCCAATTCAAAAATCAATATTGAGTTTTCTATTAAGATTTTCTCAATATTTGCCCGAAGTTGGGAAGTTGGCGGTGTGATCCACCCCCGTGCCTCGGAGAGCACGTTAAGCCGTCGGTCCTGCGCCTGATCTCTCTCCGGTCGTGTCGGATTCCCGTCACACCGGACTATGAGAGTGAAGGAATAGAGAGTGCACTTGTGTACTATGCCTGCCAATCCGCAGTGGAGCAGCGTGGTGGGTCTATGCTCTAAAAACCCTCGCTTCTTGGAGTGAGGAGGCCTGTGCCCAGCAGTGGGACGTTAATGGGCTGCTACTTACTTTTACTTTTTAATATAGAAGGAACTAATTGTATCGTGGAATATTTTATTGAAATACCCGACGCTGATCTCCTCGCCCGACATTATGGAAGGCAAAACCCAAGAATGTAACGCCACAACCAGAAGCGGATGCGCCTTTATGTATATTTGATATAAACTTAGATATATATAAATAATTAGTAAATCGTATAAGAAATGTTTTGTTGACTATAGCATGTTTGTATTTTTTTTCCTAAAAAAAAGTTGTTTGTGCAATTAATTTAAACCCTGTGATTGGCCAATAATAGAACGCCAATCATAAGATATAATTTTTCGCAAATAAAGAGCCAACTAGCGTAGTTTGTTTGTCACAATAGTATATGTGTTTCAGTCGTAAACACGACATAATAGAATGCCAATTATGCGTAAACTTTCATGCTGAGCAGGTCGATCGTACAGTATAACCTCGTCTGGTGACAAGTAGACGGCGGGGCGTTGGGTGAAGAATCTGGGGGCATTTTTATTGATCCTGAATCTGCAATCTTCGCGAGTGTGAGCTGGCAATACACACTGTTCAAAGACTTTGGTCAGTTCGAAGATTGAGGGGTATTGGATGAAAAAATCTGTCGTAGTTTCCCGAACGCAGCCCAACCGAGTTGGATTCGGCGGTTTACCTCCTTCTCGAAATTGGACCTAACTAGCTAGACAATATGTCCCAGGTATACTCATTAACAATTTCGAGTGCCGAGTTCTCAACGCTGACTGGGTGGGGCGGTATATGGATATTGGATATAATTTTCGTCTTATCCATGTTCATATTTAGGCCCACCTGTTGAGAAACACTAGTGAGGTCATCTTCGGTTAATAATATTTTATCATCTCTCTGTCTATTATCTCTATACCTACTATTATCTATGGATGCTAATGGTAGCTTACGTGCAGCACGCCGTCAGCGTAGAGCGCAGCAGTGAGTGCGGCGGGTTCCACGATGGCTAGAGCGGTCTCCTCCTCCAGCCCCAGCACGCACGAGAACAGCTCCACCTCGCTCAGCTCGCACACCACTGGCCGCGCGCCATCCGCCGCACGATATGTTAACACTGTCGTACTCTACACAGGTAATAATATATGTCACACATCTGCATATTTTTTTAAATATTATTTATTATTGAGGTCTTCCAAGTCTCCTATGATACTATTTTAAACTTTAAAAATATTTAAAATTATATGGGATATCAATGCGGTCTCTCGTTTTGCCATCATTATCTCGTTTCGGGCAAATATCTAATATTACACCACAAATTGGACATATTGAAGTAAGAAATTAAAACAGAAAATAACATTGTATTTTTTACATCACACTTTAGCTAAAGCTAAAAAGATTACATAGATATGCTATAAGATAACACAATTAAAGTAGTCGCAAAAAAGGTTATGCCGAAAATGGGACCACTACTCAGCAAGGGTTGGTATTTTATCCCAACGCTGATTTTCAGTGGCAACCCGGACCGACACAAACAAAGCATAGAAAGAAGAAACAGTAAAACGTCAGTAACAAGGATTAACAAGTACTAGATTTCCTAATTAAATACTTGAAATAATTCAACAGAGTATGTCCAGACCGAAACCTGAGATCCAACACAATCAAATCTCCATTGTATAGTGTTATGCAGCCCATAGTTGAGTACTGGTAAATATGTTTCGACTTAAATTTATGTGTACAGGTGGTCATAAAACATTTTTCACCTACCTAACCCTGATAGAACCTATATCTGATTCTTTCAATGATGACATGTATACCTTTAATATAACAGCATTCGTGTCCCACAGCGACGCATCCTCAACCAGCACTAACTGTGAATCTGTGATGTTCAATTTGAGCTCCACGTGCTCCTCTACCTCCTGCTCGCGACCCGCACTCTCTGGTATTCCACCAGTCCATTCCCCTTCTATACTTTCCATGGACAAATCTTCGCTGTAAATGGTAAAAATAAACTTGATAATACATTACAATATTCTTTATTGTACACTCAATAAATAAACCTTAATAGATACACCAATGCAAATTAAAAAGCACAATGAGCGTCGTGTGTTGATAATTGAGTTCATAAGAGAAAACGGGAGAAAGTTAGTCAAGATCGGACAATAATAATAATGATAAATAAAATTGTTTAACATTTAAATAATATTATGAAAAAGGAAGAATGGATAAATCTAAAAGAACCTTACAGATGTGTCAGGTCTGGGTCCACTGCCGGTGGTGGAGGCTGCATGATGAACTGGTTCGCAGCTTCCCACCAATCGAGAATTGCCATCAGCCGCATATTATTCACGAGTATCGTATACGCTGAAGAATTTTGCCGTTTTCTATAAGAAATAAATACATTACATTTTTAGAGTTATTTCTTATATAGAATAATAAATAAACCATTAAATATAAAGCTACATATATAGCTCTATATATACGGTACGAAAGGATTGAGAACCCTTGCTCTGTTAACTATATTTTTGGGCTTGCGCGCGCGCGTGTGTGTGTGTGTGTGTGTGTGTGTGTGTGTGTGTGTGTGTGTGTGTGTGTGTGTGTGTGTGTGTGTGTGTGTGTGTGTGTGTGCTTGTGTTGCATGGGATGTGTACGGTTACATATTTATTTATAATTTGTTAATGATTCACAAAATTTCAATATTGTCCTTCAAATAATTATAACATTTTTGCATTGGTTGATATTCACGGGGTAAATTTGAAGTATTTTAATTAAGCGATTATATAATAAAGGACTAAAAAAGGAACAGTTAAGGTTGTCTCGAAGAAATCGCTATTTAGCAATAAGACCGCCTATTGCACTTTTATTTCTCTATTTAACTTTATTCCAATATACATTACTATTGTAGACGTGCAATAATGTGTGTAAATAAATAAACAGATGACGAGAAAAAGAACATTTTCAATGAAAGGGCAACACATTGAGTTAGAAATTTGTTTGTTATTAATAAGGCTGGGATTATAAAACCTGTATAAACGGAGAACTACATGAAGTACATATAATGTCTTCACAACCATCGCAAATAATATACGAGATCTTCAGTTGGGAATAGTTTAACCCATATAAACTAAAATTAATAAACTAACACTTATCTACTAATACTTAAACTTATAAATGTTATAACTGCTTCGTAAAAAAATTAAAAACAACAATGTTATGCTGTGCGACCATATAGGGTCTCAATAAGGTCTATACTTTATATATTATTACTTAAGAATATATACATATTGTGATCTGTTTTGGCTGCCTTAATAAATAAATAAATAAATAAATAAATAAAAAGCGAAGCGTGGCTTGTCTACGGTTTTTCTACTGCGATTACTGTTGAACTTCTCCTAGGATCTTCGTAAAGATTCAACTCGTCTTCTTATCTTACGTCATATGCAAAACAAATAATAGTAGTACCTAGCGTGAACCTCTGCTTGTACACTGTGGCGGTGGTCGGGCATGGGCTGCACAATGTGGCTGAACACGTTCCCACGACGGTTTGCGGGCTCGGCGGCGTACCGCATATCGCTCACTAAGATTTCCTGTAATATAGATAAGAATGATAAAGAAAAACATGCCTCGCGAAAAGAACAATCAAGCACCTCAGTTTCATTTTTAATAAAAAAGATCTCTCTCATCAGAAGGTTTCCTGAAAGAGATTGTTAAATAGCGATAAATCCGTCTTATTGAACAGATCATTTTTTTGTATTCTCTTATTGTTATTTTTGTAGTGTACCATAAAAGTGTTCTCTGTCAATCTTACTTAACGGAGCCTACTCAGGATTCGAACCTGCGGTTTCTCTTGACGAAAATCCAGCCGTCTCAATGCCAGGCTATCATGGACTTTTCAGCCACGTATAGCGAGTCCATGCAAAAGCCAATGAGCGGCATACAAATTTTATTAAATTGAAATCACAAAATTACATCATCAAATAAATTTTATAATTAACAAAATGTTAAAAAAAGCTTTATATAAATAAAATTTAAAAAGTTAAAAAACGGGTCTGGTTAATTTTGGAATTACATATACCCTCGAGTTACCTGTGAAACTAAATCAATATCCTGCGCTAAATCTGAGTAGGTTTCCACCAGCAATCGTGATTTGATGAAGTTGATGCAGGCAAGCGGTGGAGTTCCTTTTGGGCCACGAAGCTCCACGCTCACATCCTGTAGGTCCAGCTGCAATGACCACGTGGTCCAGGCGGGACTGGCTGTCTGCGGAGGCTGCACGGGTTCCGGGGGCTCTAGCAGCTCGGCACACGGCTCGGCCAGGTTATGTGCCAGTACGCCTCTTATAAGCCGGTACTGTCCAGCATCCAGGGATGCCTGGAGGGTCGCCAATCGCCCGTGCACTGTCATCTCAGGCACTACAACATATCCAAGATTTTACCGGAAATGAACTGATATTTTTTCGATTAACACCGGTTTTAATTACTCTAAAATGATAAAATTAATCATGAGTTGCCAGTTATAAACTGAATTCATGATTTAATCGAGGTATTAATAAAAATAGTTATACAATTCAATATAAAATAAATAACAGCGCCGACTTTGACGGCCTCGCTGGCGCAGTGGTGCGAGTATTCGCTTTGTTAGCGGAGGTCCCGGGTTCGATCCCCGGTAGGACGAATTTAGGAAATCGTATTTTCTAATTTGTCTGAGTCTGGACTGGTGGGAGGCTTCGGCCGTGGCTGGTTACCACCCTACCAGCAAAAACGTACCGCCAAACAAAGAGACTTGTGTTCCGGTACGATGCTGTGTACGATGATGCGCGCTTCCATCTTAGACTGTATCATCACTTACTATCAGGTGAGTTCACAGTCAAGCGCTAATCTGTCAGCAATTAAAAAAAAAACTTTCAAGTTGTAGGATTATCGTATTAGTTATAAAAAAAACGTGAATAAAATTCCAACAAAGCGTTTTGCCAGTTGAAACTGCAATGATGCAGGTGTATCCTGATTCGTTGCATACAACTTATCGCTTACGATACGTCTGGCAAATTTGAAACATTGAATTTGTCAAGTATGAAATAGGTTGCGTTTAACGTAGTAAACAGAATTCTGTATTTACGTAGGTAGGTGCGGCGAGACAAATGGTGAATCGCCGAACCGAAAGGGAAGAGAGGTGGCGTTGGTTTCGAACGCCGCTGTAGATATTTTAGATCAATGAATAATCACTTACCATTGTGAGTATCGCCGCAATTCCTCTCCAGCTGCAAGGTGAGCGCGGCCGGAGACGGCAGCAGTGGTGATCCACGACGTCGCAGCCGCAAACCGCTCGCACTGCCGCGCGTCGCACGAGCGCACCAAAGATTCAACCCCTCAGCTTGCACGGTGCGCACATCCAGCACCTCGCGTTCAGCTAACAAATAGTTAATAACTTAGTTAAATCGCAGAGGTGCGATAACAAACATAAAGAGACTTTTTTATATAAAAAAGACGCCCAAAACAGAAGCGATAACTTAAACTATTTAAGTTAAGTTAGGTTATTGTTTTAATTTCATATATATTACTATGATAATGTAAGGAAAGGTTATTCATTATTAAAATCTTTTATTAAGTTTTGGGTTATATGCTAACAGTTTGTTTGTTTGTTTGTATACTTCATTGCACATCAATAAATAACAATTTAACATATTAATTTACTAATAAATACATGTACAAAAGGCGATCTTTTCGCTAAATAGCGATTTTTCCAGACAACCTTTGGGTTTAAAAAGCAGTAAGTATCGGAACTGATGGGCAATGGCATAAACGTACATATTAATACACATATAAGACGAAAATATAAGAACATACATAGCTTATATAATAATAAACTTACATATATTTCAAATATATCTAAATTATACATAAAATAATACATAAGTCATCTAAACTTTAGTCTTTAAAAGAAAATGTTCATTTAGCATTTTTTTAAATGCCAGCAATGATTTTGCTTCTTGGATTTTGCGTAGTAGTGCATTTCACAATTTTGCCGCCTGCACAGTAAAGGAATGCTCATAGAATGTTGTTTTATGGGTCGGGATTTTTAATGTTAGATTGATGAGCGTAAAATCTTCGAATGCATGCCAAGGAATTCAAACCTTTCCTTTAGATATAGTGGAGTATCAGGATGAAATAGGACACAGCACAGAAGACACACTGACTAGAGAGAGGTGGAACTGTCAGACCGAAATATGGCTTCCTTTAAAACTTACAAGGTCTCTCTGCCTATAATTGATAGTGAAATAATAATAGGATATTTAAATAAATGAATGGTAAACCGAAGCTGTTTACCATGTCATAAGAAGTTATCACTTCAAAAAAGATACTTCAATAATTATTCATTTTAGTTTACATAAAAAGTTGTCTTTTATAGAGCAAGATAACACATAACATTAATAAAAAATATTTATTACTTCCTCTACATCGACGTAAGACTCCACTAATGCATGAATGAATTAATTTTATTTACTAATACCACTAACTCTACTGCTACAGGGCCACTTAAATGACTCGGGACGTTAACAATAGTTTAGCCAAGTTATTAACGGGGATGCAAACTACACTTCAGCCAAATTTATATAAGAGTTTTTGCGTTATTAAGCAATAAACGAGTTAACGGACATAATTTAACATTTATTAATAGGGTAAGGTATTTTAGTTTGAAAGACATATTTTAGTGATATTTTTACTTACTGATACTGGTGTCGAGGAGTTTGCTGACAGTGCCTGGTTCCCCGGCGAGTTTAAAGCAGTTGTCTATGCGCAGCAGCTGCAATTCAGCTGCTAAAGCTGAGCGGCTGCGGCTAGACACTGGCAGCACGATGATAGGTGCATCGCACCGCACCATCAATTTCATACGCTGCAGCTGAGACGCATCAGCTATAGCACTCGTCACCTGACAGAAATGAAGTTCAATATTTTAACCTTTTCTTAAATTGTAGTGATTATCACTCACGATAAATTAACACTCTCTATTTATTTCTGTCAAGATATTTTCATGCAAAAGGTATGGGTAAGAATAGGAACTTAATTCTATCATATGATTCCGCTGGATCTTTATTGGAACTATGGACGCCTGATCTTATATTTATAGCAACGTGTATTTCATACATTTGTTTTTACTTTCACTCAAGCTCTCACTCTCTTTCAGTTTCATCATTCAATTCGTCAATTAACTTTGTAAAATTAAATACTACTCATCAAATTTGTATATCGCTTTGATATGATTACTAATGTTCTCCTCATATTTTTAATATTTTAGTTTATATTGTCACATGTACACCACGCCTTAAAAACTGGCTTAATATAAAATTAGTTGCTGCAAATATATTTGGTGTATAATACCAGTAACCGTTTTCTCTATGAAAAAACCTGCTAACAAATATCAACTGTGTAGATAAGTTAAGGCAGATAAAAAGAAGGAATTTGGTGAGACAGCGAGAGAAACACAACTGCAGAATGTTGTTACCGATGGCTTCTCTGTTCCACGGAGCAGTTTGGGTAGCAGAAAATCCCAGCATAAGACGTATAGAACTCTGATGGGTTTTAGGGGATAGAGAGAGACAGAGAGAGAACACTTCTATTGTACACTACAAGCAAAATGCACAGAAAAAAACACTTAAAATTAATGACGGTACAGCACAATAAGGCGATTTCTTTCAGGCAACCGTTGGGTTAGAGTGATTGTTGAAACATAAAGGGGTTAGATCGTGGTGAATCAATGTGTTATAAATAGACATAGAACAAAATAAGATAATTAATAGAATAAAAATAAAATAGATTTAGATTTAGAAAAGGCCTATGACCGAGTGGTGAGGAATGAGCTGTGGTCAACGTTATCTACGTATGGGGTGAGCGGTTATCTGATCCAAGCATTTAGGTCTCTCTATGAGGGTTCTAGTGCTTGTCTCAGAATAAACGGAGCGTACACGGAGTGGTTTCGCATCAAAAGAGGAGTTCGACAGGGATGTGTTGCGTCACCATGGCTGTTCAACGTATTCATGGATAACTGTTTGACAGATTTAAAAGAAAGTTTGTATGGTTTAAGAATGAATGAATTACTTATCAAATGTTTACTCTACGCTGATGATCATGTAATACTTGCGTCATTAGCTAATGAACTACAGGAGATGGTAAATATTATGAATGACGCTTTGAAAGGGAAAGGAATGAAAGTGAATGTAAACAAAACGAAAGTTATGCTTTTTGAACGAGATGAATCTATGATGAATGGCAATATTTTGATAGATGGGGAACAAGTGGAAGAGGTGAAAGAATTTGTATACTTGGGATCTAAATTTACAAAAGATGGAACATGTGAAAGTGATATCGAAAGGAGAGTGAATGCAGGGAATATGGTAAATGGTGCTCTGCATGCTTTTATGAATAGCCAGATGGTGTCTCAAAGGGCTAGACTGGCAGTGCATGCTGGAGTGTTGGTGCCAACACTTATGTATGGTAGTGAAAGTTGGGTATGGTCACAAAAGTAAAATAAATGCGGTAGAGATGAGAGCGTTGAGAAGCATGAGTGGATTAAAACTGAGTGACAGAGTGACAGAGTAAGAAATAGTGTGATAAGAGAACGCTGTGGTATAAAAGAAGACGTAGTGACTAAAATTGAGACAGGTATGCTTAGATGGCTTGGAGAGAATGAGTGAAAGGAGACTGACAAAAAGGATTTATGAGTCAAGAGTGAATACGAAAGTTGGACCGGGAAGACCAAGGCGAACGTTCCTGGACCAAATCCAGGACATTTTAAATAACGGCCAGGTCAAGAGTACTCTAAACCGACGAACTTGTATGAAAGGTTTAATGAGAATGAAAGAAGCGAAGGAGATATGCAAGGATCGTGGCAAGTGGAAGGATGTTGTCTCTGCCTACCCCTATGGGAATGAGGCGTGATGCTATGTATGTACGTAACATAAACTATATATACACAGACACATACATACATCTAGGTCAGGAAATTTTAAGAAAGAAAATAACAGTTTATAATATAATTGTAGTCTTATTCACAGGCACTGTGCTTAAGGGGAACATCCGACAGGAGAATTTACTTTCAGCTGAAATGCATCAATACAACCTCTGGCAATAAGAAAAAGTAACAATAGATTATGTACCTTTCGTCTCGCCTGTGCGATGACACGGCGCAATAGGCTGAAGTCCCTGGCGAAGGCCTGCAGCTCGAGGACAAAACGGCGAGTGTGAACGTACGTGACAGGGCCCATCTCCAGCGACAGTCTTGTCTCATGGCCCGCAGCTGCCGCCTGCGCTGCGCTCAATCTGCCAAAAAATTAATACAGCAACTATTATATAAGTCGAAGCAAGGACGTAATCTACGCCACGCTGTTCCAGTACGGGTTAGCAGGCATAGTTCACAAGTGCACTCTCTAGTCCTTCATTGTCAAAGTCCGATGTGACAAGAATCCGACACGACCGGAGAGAGATTAGGCGCAAGAACGACGGCTTGACGTGCTCTCCACCACAACAATACAGTGCAAAGAGAATTTCTTAACAAAAACACAATGTCACTGTCGACTAACCCAAGACCTCATGGCTGTAGCCGAACAAGCTGACTTCTAAAACAATGAGGCAGTTTGATTGAGTTGCTTATTGGAATCATGTCGAACGTTGTTCAACAGTTAATTCATTTAGTTTATTATTGTCACCTGTGACTAATGCGGCTTGGTTTTTATAAAAAGTATTGATGGACGGCTTTCTATAAAGAAAATTTCTTTCTACATTGTTGATACATAAAAATAAATAAGACTTTATTAAATTAACACACACAAAACCTTATACATGACAACATTAAACGTACAAAAACGAAACTACAAATCTGTACCAATCTTATTAAATGATATAATCAGGATCAGATTTGATTGGGAAAATACCACGTCCTTAAATGACACCAGCATTTAGTAGCAATTTTACATAATTGGGTTTCATTATACTAGCAGGGTAACAAATGGTACCACATGTGAATGGCACACAAGACTTTATTTATTGTTGAGGTCTGTAAGTCTCCTGTGAGACTATATCAGACCCATTGTACTCTAATAAGAACTTCACATTAACATTCACTAACATTTTACACTTTAAAAATATTTATAATTAGCATCATAATATATTAAAAGACCAATACGTATAAGTGTTAAGGCCGCCATTTCACATCAATATATCTAAATGTGTTTACATTTTACTTATTTTGTAGCATTTTTAACCAACTTCAAAAAAAGGAGGAGGTTATCAATTTTACCTCATATCTTCTGACTGGATGCACCGATCTTGATTTTTTTAAATATGAAAGGTGGTGCTCGTTATAGGGTCCCATTTTTTTTAAACCAGGTCTGATGATGGCATCCATGAGAAAAGCGGATTAGTCTTAAATTTGCATCAGCATGTGTGCGACGGACGCACGGACGGCGGACGGACGTGACGGAGCAATGGACGAATAATTCAAAATCATGCCAACCGATTTCGATGATTCTTTTTTTATTAGAAAGGATATACTTCCAGGGTTGTTTTGTGATAGTTTGGTTAGGTTCTGATGATGGGATCCATGACAAAGTGACGGAACTCTTCAATTCTTAGGAGCTAATGAACGATACTCGGCAGAATCCTCTATAAGCTATCTAGATATTTGAGTTGCCTACCGAAACTTCGGTATGGTCAAGTGCTAGTCGTAGTTAAATATGAAGATCAATGGAACTCCTCAACGGCTTACAGTAAGGGTGCGATTTATGGCAGAATATATAACTTTCTGTAATCAAATGGAAATGACCTTACGTTTGTGTCTGCATTGCAATATTTGAAAGGTGAATTATGTGTCAAGCGGTAGTAGCAGAGTCTGGGGGAGGGGGAACTTTTGCGTGTTAGTGTTGTGCTCGATCACCATATAAAAGACTGGTGATAGCGGGGTGGCAAAATAACCGACCTGTAACGTATAAGGTTGCGGGTTCGATCCCGGGTGTAGCAATATTAATGTAAATTTAACTTTGTAAAGTTGTCTCATTTAAACGGTGTTATCTTTATGAGCAACACGTTTTTAGTTGTACGCATAATGAGATAAATTTGTTAGTTTACTTCAGATTCACTAAAAATCAAAAAATGAATAAAAATTTTAACAAAAAAATAACCACCTTCAAAACAAACTTACAAATATATGAATATGCTCTAAAAAGTACTAAATAATTGCGTATTCTTTTATAGTGTTCTTCATATTCCTATATTCGGAGTCGGCGGATATATTTGGACGTTTGTTTTGAAGGCGGTTCTTTTTTTGTTAAAATTTCTATTTATTGTATTGTACCTTTGATAATTGACATCTAATGCGTGGGCTGTTCGCATCCGTAACCGCTCTCGCCATAGTGCAGCTCGTGGAGCCAGGTCCGAGAGAGCAAGGGCACCCAGAGTCGCACGCACGTGGCGACCCTCTTCGTCCCGCACGCGCACACGTACCCGCGACACTAACGCACGGCACGCATCTCCGCGTGCGCCCACCACCACCACGGACAAAGAACGCACGTTCATTTCCATCTCCGTAGCACCCACGTCCGCAGTACTGCGGCTGTCATCGGTGCTCGACGTGCTTGAATCTAAAAAACATTAATCCAGTGTAAGGCGACAGCCAGATATAAAAGATCGACACCGTTTATACAGATTATTTGCACGAAATGATGTTTTATTTAGTTTCTACATTCCATTGCACTATTTTCCCAAATAAGGGGACAAATTCGATTTATATCTCTTGTGACGTTTAAAATATTTATATACGTTACCATAGCTTTATTGATGTCAAAGTTTATTCGATTATATATACGGGTCTACTATTTGGAATCCATTCTATGTGGATCCTATCGAAAGAATTGAATGAATCCAAAAACGCTCCCCTTTTTGTTGACTGTGCATGAAAAAAAGCAGTTTGAATTAACCTCTTATAATGATAGATTGAAATTCTTTAATATTACGTCACTAGAAAATCGTCGGTGGGTCTGATCAAGTATTTTTATTCAAAATTTTAAATAACAAAATAGACTGTCCAAATATTCTAGCTCAGATTAACTTTTCTGTGTCAAGAATAACACGTTTCACTAACTCCAAACCATTCATTACAAAACCAAGAATCTGCCGGGACAATAAAAAGCTGTACAAAACTACTTGTGTTGACATCCACTCCTCCTCCCTTCAGGATTACAAGAAATTATTGCATCAATTTAGAAGTGCAAAAACCACATAATGTACCTATGCTTTCTATTCATGTTTTTATTTTCAAAATTTAGATGTAGATTTTCCTTTTACATTGTAACTTTCACATCACATCTGTGTAATTTACTATTCTCATTTACGTTGTTTTATGCACAGGCACACCCGCACATGTGCAATTAAAAACGCATTCTGGTTTGCCTGTAATTGGATTTAAACCATAAATATACACATTTGTTATTCTTTTAAGCTAAGAATAGTGTATAATCTGTTGGTAAACCTAATAAATAAATAGATTACAATAATTATTTCAGTAGTTATGTTTCTAACTCTTTTATACATAAATGTGATATATAGATGCAAAAAATTAGGACAATATTAACTTAAGCCCTAAATGTTTAGATTTAAAGGCACTATTTTTAAACTTAACAAGAATATTTAATAAGATATACATTTATGAGCTCAGCGAGATGAGAAGAATAGGGGGATCTTAAAATAGAGTGGATAACCTTTCTACGCCAATAATCGGTCTGAAAAACAAACAAAATTTTACTCAACCACATCCTTTATAGGTACAGCGGAGTATTTAAAAAAATAAAAATGATCTGGCATTTTATTCTATAAAAGCCCTACAAAACCGTCGCAAATTACTATTATTGTATTGAAAAACAAAATTATACTTGCTCGTGTTAGAAATGTTAGCCAAAGGTGAAGGACCGTCGGGTTCATCACCAGCGACGCCGAAGAAATCAAGCACCGCCACCCAACTGTCGATGCTTAAAACCAGCTTCAGGCAGTTAAATTCCACCTTCGTTACCTTAGACACCTGTCAAGAAAAATATGTCATTTTTATGTAGATAAATAGAATCTTTGATGGATAAAAGAAACACTATATTAATAAATACAACATATTTTAAATATTATGTTTTAAAAAAGTGTTACAGATACTATTTTAATAGATAGTCTTGTTTACAATTCACACGTGGTGGAAGTGAAAACTTAAAACATTTGTGTTTCAAGATAATGAGACGAATGTGAATTATCGGCGAAAAGATAATTGTGTTTTAGTAATTATTTAATGTTAACTCCCATTATGCCTTGGTGGTCACGAGTGGTTGTACGAAGCAGAGCACAAACAAGAACCACGATATGTTCGTGGCTCTTGTTTGTGCTCTGCTGTATAATGCTTCCAATCTCGTTTTCTCCCGCATTCAATCTTATGAATGCATGTGTCTGTCTCTTTCTACTGTCGCTTTATCAACTTTAAAATCACAACGATGCTAAAGAAGTTAGGTGAAGATGATAGTAAATGATTAAAATAAACATGGATAAGACAAAAATCATGTCGAACATCCATTTTTCGTCCCACCCGGTCATCATTGAGAACCCAGCAATTGAAGTTATACACGAGTATATCTACCTGGAACACACGGTCCAATTAGGTAGGTCCAACTTTGAAAAAGAGGTCAACCGCCGAATCCAACATGGATGGGCAGCGTTCGGTAAACAATGGGACATCTTTTCATCCACATTTCCTCAGTGCCCGAAGACCAATGTCTTCGAACAGTGCGTGTAGCCAGCGATTACATATGGTACCGAGACATGGCCGCTAACGCCTAGTAAGAAGACTCAGAGTCACTCAGCGGGCAATGGAGATGGCTATGCTCGAGGTTTCTTTACGTGATCAAATCAGGAATGAGGAGATCCGTAGGAGAACTAAAGTCACCGACGTAGCCTACAGAATTTGAAGCTGAAGTGGCAATGGGCAGTGCACATAGTTCGCAGAACCGATAGACGTAGGGGCCCGAAGGTGCTAGAGTGCCTCCCCCAGACCAGGTGGACCGATGACATCAGGCGGGTCGCCGGCAGTCGCCGGATACAAGCGGCGCAAAATCGGACCCAGTGGAATTCATTAAGAGAGACCTTTGTCCAGCAGTGGACGTCCATTAGTTGAGACGACGACGACGATGATAAATGATAGAAAAAGCATCCATTTATTTTCCCGGCTATATATGTTTTAACAGTTCTACACTAAATATAAATATTACTTCCTATTACGGCCCCAACGGCCAATCTCATGTGGATATTAGTGATCTAAGTACGAGATATCACTGTTTATTCAAGTAGGCTCTAAAAGCATTTTTAATCGTCAATTTTAGTCATTTTTATTTACATCATTTCCAGTATATGACTAACAATCAAATTGAATGAACTCAAGAATCTTTATACATCATCATAATTACTATTTAGCTCATACATTTCCAATTTAGTTAACACTCGATAGAGCTGTTCATTTACTCTCAAGCTTTTTTGAAGTGAAACTTCTTTAGCCGCACGAGGGTAAATTTTTTACGGATGAAACACGTGATTAGGTTCACCAAGATGTGCAGCGTTTTTAATACGAATTTATTTGAGGTTAGGTAGTTTTAATATTTACAATTAGCATGTGGCATTTTAATTTGCCATTCGTTATTTCATAATTTAATATATTATTTTTCATAAAATATAAAACGAAAATATTTAATAAATTCTTTTTTCTAAATGTTGAAAAAAAGAAATTATAATTTCTAATATGGACAAAAAACACGTGGCATTTTTATTTGCCGTCATTTGAGGTTTTAACAAATGATTTGTATTAATTTTTGACACTTTTAATATTTTAATGACAATTATATTGCTTACATATCTTTATTTTTTCCCTTCCTCTAAGTCTCGGAAATCTAATTTTAGATTTGCATAAATATAAAAAAAAAAATAGTTTGCCAAAGAAGTTTCACTTCTAACTGTGTACTTTGTACGTACGCACTTTTTTATTTACTAAGCAAACCTTCAAATTATATTATCATTTTTCTGTTAGCTTCATTGCAAGTAATATCGCTTTTTGAAATAAATGAAAAGATTATACGAGTGATGATGTATTAAATGCCAAAATATAATCCTGTAAAAACCCTGGCCAGATGAATTATCAAAAAGCATTCAATTATTTGCCAGGTAATGGTTACCTTATGGTATTGGTCATGGAAGTGCGGATGTGAGGGGTGACGGGTATGTACCGACACCCATACCAGGTTGTCTAACTCGGGACCGCGCTCCGGAGAGCATGGTGGCGTAGGACAACGTGTTTCGGTCTTCTCGTCCAAAACACGTTTGTGCTATAAAAAGACCATTCAAAATATGAAAAACAACACATTGTTTATTATTAATACCTATAAAACTATTAATAAATAAAAATAAATCTATCAAACTTTATCATTAGTTATAATGATATTCAATGTTAAAATATTTAGAAATTATATTTAATAAAATATAAACCAAAACTAATTATGTTATTAAAAAATCATGTGACTACGAACGCATCAAGATTGGCCGCCATATTTGTGACGTCATAAAGTTATGTAATTTTTATTATTACAAAAAATCGAAAGATTTAGTTAATAAAATTCATTACACTGTAACAGCTGTACTGCGGTAAGGAGAAATTTAATTTTTAGTTTAATATAACTATCTACATTAAACTAACAGCTGCTGTAATAGCGCCATTTAGAAGACAAGTCCTCAAATCAAGTTATTAAGTAAAGATAAATGTATCTTATGACATTAGTCCTAAACTAACCGTATATCAAATTTGAAAAAACAGTCCAATGATTTCACAATTATTGTGTAAAAGAAAAAAATGGTTGTCCGTAAGGTCGGTTTCTAACAACGTATAAACAACGTCATAAGAAAACATTGATGAAAAATTATTGTTGTTTTAAACAATAAAATTAGGCCGATCGCGCCGCTCTACCGCTTGTTCCGTGCTACATCGAAAGTTTTTATATTGATGTATAAAAACTTTAGATGTAGATTTATAATATTATTGAGAACAATCATGTGTTCCTGCTATGTACTAATCTTTATTAAGATCGGTCAAGCCGTTTATGACTCATAAAAGATCAGATAAACTAAAATATTTGCACGCTATGTTAATAAGAATACACTATAATTGCTTAACTTACAGTACCAAATTTTATTATTCAAAACAAGATATAAATATTTTAATTTAAGTAAAAGGTACAAGTACCTCTCTGTCGGAGAGCTTCTCCACAACGTTAAGTTCTGTCGGTAGTGAAGTAGAGTGTGGTCGTAAGTAGTGAAGAGAGCTGACTGTGGATACGTCATCAGGGAACTCGGTGACGAAGTCAGGGCACGACTTAGATACGAACACGGCCTTGGGCGGCATTGGTGGCGTGTGTGACACCATCAACATGCGGTGCTTTGAATCCGGATCTTTTGTCAGATCCTCCATTGTGATAGAATGCAGCGACACCTAGGAACACATCGAATAAACCATAAAACAATATACCTATTTTACGGAGCTATACCGCGTATACAGTTTAAAAAATATACCAAATTCTAATTCAAATCAAGTAGGCCCATTACAGCGCTTATGAATCGTCAAATGTATATTTTTTCCACACACTTAATGTACGACTGATGATGGTATTAAAGAACGATCTAAAATCTAAAGATACGACAGTTCCTTTCGTTTAATAAAGACTTTGAATATATAATAATAGCATAAATTTAAGAGAATGTAAATGTTAAAATACTATTACAAACACGTTCGTATATATTACACCGGGAAATGTTAAGAAAAAGTAAAACTTTAGTTAACTGTTTAAAATGTTTGAAATTACTGAATCTGTGTGCATCAGTCATGCCATAAACAAATTTATTATAAAAACAGGTGATGGGTTCTTTACCTGCAGAGTCGACTCATGGGGATGAAGGTGGTCTCGGCGCAAGGAGAACTCCCGGAAGGTCAACGCCACGAGGCTACGCTCGCCAGCCCCAAGATCTGCTCGTAGTTCCACAGTGAAGTTGGCCAACTCGAAAGTCACTGTTAGTAACAATTACATTTTTATATTGCTGACACATTAATGCTAATCTCACCTGCGACTGAGTGATGATCCAGGCCATATAATACAGAGCTACACTTATAAGAGGTAGTGTATCATTTAATAGTTTTTAAAGAGCATTGTACCGCATTTTTTTTGCTTGTAACTCCTTTTTTTGACAGAACCGAACATATGACTCTAATTTCATTTAATTGAAAAAAAAATAGATTTACTTCATTTCAAAATTTGCAGACAGATTGAAATGCTACTTAGTGTTACATATATTTATACCTTTTATGATTTTCTTCATTTCACTTTAATGAAACATGTGCACACAGACATTTTTACCCACTTTACAAATTTATTAAGGTTTTAAAGATATAGGGATAGATTGGCCTAATAACTTTGGATGTTCATAATAAAATTAATTAACAAAAACCTCATTAAATTTATTATAAATGTATTAAACAAGGGTTTGGCTCAACCCTATCCTATTTTTTATATATTTAAAAAGGTTCACCAACAGGTGTATCACTAAGACTTGACCATGTAATATTGATGGGAAGCGATTTACCGATGAGAGGGGTATGCGCAGGTTGTGGAGAAGGGCGGGACGCTGGCGGTGGAACAGCAAGCAGCGCAGCACGCAGCGCAGGATCCAGCCTCAGCACCGGCACCGCCGGCTCCACTACGGAGGCCTCCTATAAATGTAGGAATATTATATAACACATAAAACACAAGGACACACAATTATCTGTGTTATTAACACGGCTAAAAACGCCCGAATATAATATGTCTGAACATGGCAAAGCAGGAACGCTAACTGACATTTTGAAGAAACGCCAACCTACTTTGGGGAATGTCTCACTTATGCTTTATTTTTAAAATCTAAATCATGAATATAATTTAGAAAAAATTATGTATTTTAAATTTAACAAAAAATAATTTATACACAAATAAATAATGAATTATATAGTGGCTATACAAACCTCTGTTTGTTCACCTAAAGTAGTAGCTGTTGAAGGTCCATCCGTGACATCCGGGGCGGAGTCCCCGAGGGATTGCAGTGTTTCCAGCAACTGTTCATATTGTTCCCGACTTGCTGTCACATGAAGTCCACCCACCACCTTACCGTCTATTGTACACTGTAGGCCAAAAATACTATTGATTGTACACGTGTAGTACGTGAAAATGACAGACAAAAACAAAAACCCTTTTGTAACGAATTACTCAAAAAAAGCACCCTCATATTGGGCACAATGAATTACACCTATTAAAATTCTAATCACAGCTGCTTTTGCGATCTCTTCAAATCAGCGCCAGAACTACTACAAACAACTGGTCCGTCGGAATTATGTTATATAAATTAAAGGATATATAATAAATAAAAAAGAAATATCAATCAATCAAAAACATATCTAAACTGTATTTGTGAGTGATATAAGACCATCCAAATTCTAGGCGTCTAAAAATGATAAGGCCGTATCCCAAACATTTGGGATAAGGCAAAGCAGAAGAATAATATACAATGTGTCTTTCATTGCAAAAAGAATGATAATCATCAAAATAATGATAATGAAATTTTCCACATGATTCAAATTAACAGATAATTTTTTTATTAATTTAGTTTTAACTTCGAATCAGTTTAGTTTGGACTCTGTAGCATGAAAATTGAAAATGAAAAATAATTTGATATCACTTTAGCTACCTTTACTCCATTTCATTATATTGTGCCAGATTTATTAAAATATAACAACGCATTTACAACACTAAGTAACATAAAAAATAAGTAAAGTAAAATTGGTGTCTCGTACCTGTGGTCCATCCTCCAATTCGTCTAAAGTAACGGTCAACTGTAAAGCGGTGTCGTGTAGTACGGGTAAACCTCGTGCCGCATCATATATGTCGGCTAGGTTGTCTGTAGCTGCCGACAGATGGTGCTTACGCAACTTTTCACTTACATCCAACTGAAATTTTAATAATACACTATGTACATCAGTAACCAAATTGTATTAGTTTCGAATACACGATATAATCTGTACAGATTATATCATAGAATGTTATATTATAATACAGATAGCTACTTTATCGTACACAACAAAAATACAGGAAAACGGATAATAGATACGAAACCACATGGAAGCTTTATCCTTAAGGTCACTGTCAGTAATAGATAACAGGTGTCACTACAAATAACTGAACATAAAATACAATTATCGCCTTTTGCAAGTCTCGGGGCGTGGTTTTAGCGCGCCGAGACCTGTCGCGACATGATCGTGCGATCGATGACGTCAGCGAGCGGGGATGGCCCGCGTCGGTGGATGGTCGTGCGGGGTTGACTCACTTCTTGCAAGGCATCGGGCGAGCTTTGTTGTGCTAATCACTTGGACGTTTAGATTTTTTTGTTAAATATCTGAATTGTCGCTAAATATACATAAATAAAAACAAATATAAGTATAACGAACAACATAATGATACCACTACTAGTGTCTACTGTTCCTCTCACCCAAAGGTTGTCTGGGAGAGATCTTTTAGTGATAAGACCGCCTTTGCGCACTTAATTAAGCAACTTACTCTTTAAGAAAATTCAATTTATATTTTTCTTGGTTTGAGTGCAATAAAGTTTGAATAAATACACAAATAAATAAATATAAAACTTAATTTTAAGCACAGTCGTCTTCTGACCGAATTTCGGCCACGGCGGCTAATCTCACGCAGAGATTAGACATTATGATATGATAGAAGAGATATTTTAGTGCTTGAGTTTATTCGCAAAAATAAGTGCTCACTCTCATAGAGCACAAAACTAACTTTCCTACTTCTGGCAAACACTATGAATTTCTTAACAGAGAGTTCAATTTTGTAGTACTAATATTGTGACGTCACTGTATAGGTTAATAGCTACGGTTTAGTTTTGTTTAGCATGTATATAGGGTTTAGCTTTTTCAGCTGTAATTCATGATATCCCGGCCTTGAATGGTCAAACAAATTATACTTTTGAATAATATAGCGTGCAATATGGTACGTACGGTGACGAGTGAGATGTCGCGCACGCGCACGCTGTAGAGAGTACGATGAGGCGCACCAGGGCGATTGGCCAAACTCATGCGACCCAGGTGAGCCACCAGCACTTGTCCACTGCGACCAGAACGAGGCACCACCACTACCGGAGACTCCAGCTCCACACTCACGCTGTATAGGACACACGCCGTTATAATAAAATTGGCTGTTCCCAACGATACCATCCGTATAGTTTTAGTGGAAATACGTACCTATCTTTTGTGATAAAAGCAGAAAAATCTTTATTTTACACTGAAAATTTCCAGTTGCAGCACTTAAGATACATAATTAAATGAAACGAGTACAAAAAATGACATTAAATTGTCGGAGAGAAAAATGGTGAAAGGCGCCTGACTGTGGGGGCATTCGCGTTTCGCGAAACCCTCTTTCTTTTTTCTAAAATAAAAGTATCTTAATTTAATCCTCATTATATCAGCTTTAAAATATTTAAAATAAGCTTTACTACTTCATTGGTCTAGTGGTTAGCATGTTCGACTACAGAAATGAGTTCTTGGGTTCGATTGCCGGGTCGGGCCAATTCAAAAATCAAAATTGAGTTTACTCTTAAGATTTTTTTCAATATTTGCCCGAAGTTGGGAAGTTGGCGGTGTGATTCACCCCCGTGCCTTGGAGAGCACGTTAAGCCGTTGGGCCTGCGCCTGATCTATCTCCGGTCATGTCGGATTCCCGTAACATCGGACTATGACAGTGAAGGAATAGAGAATGCACTTGTGTACTATGCCTGCCAATCCGCAGTGAAGCAGCGTGGCGGGTCTATGATCTAAAACCCCTTAACTCCTCGGAGTGAGGAGGCCTGTGCCCTGCAGTGGGACGTTTAAGGGCTGCTACTTTCTTACTTTTTTTGTATCAGCTTTATATCAGTGATAGCCCCCACAACATAGGTCCAGCCGTTTCAGAGATCAACTGAATCAAAAAAACATCAAAATAATTTAAACAATTGGTTTTTGATTTAAGATACCGCATATATTTTCTTATGCATTTAGAGAACGGCTGTTAAAATGATGTTACAAATAGACATACCAATTTTACTTGTATGTATTGATATGACCGGGCTATTTAACAGTAGTAGAGCGTAGCTGTAGCTTAAGATATTGACTGTAGCTCTTAACAGCCATAAAGTGCCTGGCAAACCAGCGTCGGTCTAAACACCAAAAACTTTTTTCTTATGCGAAGGTATATTTCCAGCAGTGGTATATTACTTACTTAGTTATAATACACACGCATAAAATATATTTCAATTTAAGATTCAAAATACTGCACAAATGAAAGTCGTTTGTTATGTACACCTTATAAATTATATTATATATAATTATACAGTGTCCTCCACCTTGCTTCGTTTCCTCAATTCTGAGGGTCGTGACAACCACCTCTGATGAGCAATTTTCTTTTTATAATGGAACGCCATTTGCCTCTGCTTTCCGCGGCGTGTAAGGCATCGTAGACGGAAGTCTGCAATGTGGTGGGGATCTGATCGGACCAACGCATTGGGCTCCGACCTCTTGCTCTTTTGCCATTAACTTTTCCAGTTATCACGAGCTTTTCGAGGTTATCACCCTGTTTCCTGGCAATGTGCCCAAAGTACTCAAGTATTTTTTTGAGGCAGATGGTGGAAAGCCTAGTTGTAACATTGAGTTTCTTAAGAATTGATGCGTTGGTCCGATGTGCTGTCCACGGTATACGAAGCATTTTCCTCTAGCAACACATTTCAAAAGCAACCAGCACTATAGAGGAATATCGAAAAGACGAGGCTTCGTAGTAGCCTAAATTTAGTTTTAAGAAATATTCGCCTATCCTTCCAAGTGCTATGGAGCTGAGACATGGCGTTCTTTGCCATTCCGATAAGCCTCTTTACTTCGATTTCACATGAGCCATTATTGCTGATATTGGAGCACGAATTATACAGTGTAATTAAACATAAAAGAAATGATGAAGCCACTGGAGAATTTGTATTCATAAGACACTTCAGGAATATAAAGCATATATTAAAACCAAATAAAACCTATTTCAAATTTACGATGGCTTGGTATATAGCGCTCTTGAAAGGGTTAGTTGTATCAAAATCAAATCTAATCAAAATATCTTTATTCAAGTAGGCATATTTATAACAGCACTTTTGAATCGTCAAATTATATATTTTTTCCACACTCTGATTCTAATATACGTATTCAAGAACGGCTTAATATCTAAAGATACGAGGGTTCCTTCGCGTCCTGATCCGAGATGAACCCACAACAAACTCAGTCGGGTATTTTTTTTGTTACCATCATCATTACAATATCATATTAGTTTAGTAAAGTAAGTAAGTAGCAACCCATTAACGTCCCACTGCTGGGCACAGGCCTCCTCACTCCTTGGAGTGAGGGTTTTTAGAGCATAGACCCACCACACTGCTCCACTGCGGATACTGCATAGTACACAAGTGCACTCGGTATTCCTTCACTCTCATAGTCCGATGTGACGGGAATCCGACACGACCGGAGAGAGATCAGGCGCAGGACCGACGGCTTAACGTGCTCTCCGAGGCACGGGGGTGGAACACACCGCCAACTTCCCAACTTCGGGCAAATATTGAGAAAATCTTAATAGAAAATTCAATATCGATTTTTTAATTGGCCCGACCAAGGACTCGAACCCAGGACTTCATGTCTGTAGTCGAACATGCTAACCACTAGACCAAGGAGGCAGTTATACATATATATAGTTGAACATATTAGTTTACTATATTTTAGTTAAAATTAGAGCAATTCGTTCACTCCCAGGCGTTTCTATCGTCTAAGTAATCTCGCAACTTATAATACGATTTTTCTATCAAATTTCTTTTAACAAAGACTTTGAATTTATTAATTGACATCTCTAGAACGTCTTGTGGGAGTTTATTATAGAAACGTATACAGTTACCCTTAAATGAGTTGTTAATCTTATGCAGCCTACTAGAATTTGTAACAAGTTTGTTATAAATGGTATCTTTAAAATGACCAATGTAACATACCTGAGAACAATTTGGCGCGTATCCCTGTCAGAGTCGTCCAATGAGCAGCCCAAGCTAGTGGTACGTCGACGTGGTGACACACCTTCCGTCGACTGGGACAACCGCGGGTTAGAGTACAAACCTTCAGCCCTAAGAAACCCATGGAATAATTAATAAAAATAATAAAGATCTTTATTCGCAAAAAATGTATCGTTACATAATATCGGGTAAAGGTTATAAAACATATTACCATTTCTGCGAAATAAGTTCGCAGCTTTAATACGTCTGCTGCCAACACCAAAGTGAAAACATAATTAATAATAAAAAATCTAAAACTATGTAAATCATATTTAAAATCACTATGTGTCTAGTTTAGGGTTGAAACCCACAACCTCATGATCTATATAAATCCAATAAATATATACATTTATCATTAATGGAAATCACGAGATTCTAAAGAAAGATTTGTTCAATTTTGACAACTAGGGGCCATACATAAAAAAAACCCTCCCCCTCTCCATATCTATGTCACAAATGTTTACTCATTTAAACGAGAGATTTTCCCTTATATAAAATGTCACATTTTCAAATTCGACGTATTTCGAAAAAAGAGTAGTTTACCTATTACAAGAATTCAAATACGCACACAAAGTGTTAAACAAATTTTTTTTGTTTACATAATAATTTCGCATCTTATGACCACACACAATATGACGCCCCCCTCCTCCCCTACATTTAACAACCAACGAAATGCGACACAGCTCAGCGTATGTTGTAATTTATGGATGGCCCGTAGATAAAGGGAAATTTTAAATAATTTTAAACAAAATTTACCTAGGATGTACAAGGCCAATGGCCATGTCAGCAGCTGCCGTTCTTATAGAACGGGCCAAGTTAGCAAGGTACTGCTGGAATTCCGCCACACAAGACTGTAGCTCTCGCAACAATGGGCTGGAGTGTGTGTACCACACACTGGCTACACGTACCGAGGCCTGCACTTCCACTACGTCCCCTGCTTCCGTACTGTCGTTCAGTTCACCGGCTAATGTTGCGAAAATGTACTTCATATAATTAATGTATCAAATCAACTCATAAATTCTTTATTCGAATAGGATTTACAACACTATGGAATCGTTACATACATTTTGTGACATTTTTTCAATAATCAACTACTGATGATCATTAAAGAAAGAAATGTAAAAGGTTCCTCTGCAGCATAATCGAAAAAGGTTGCTCATGTGACTCAGGATACTGATAAATCACAAAGGCAAAATAAAAAAGTTGCCTTTGCTTAGATTTCGCAGAGTACAAACGGAGCATAGATTTTTTATTTTTAAAATAGTTAATTCAATTATATTTCAACTGATACAAAAATTACTAATTTAGATTACCTGTTTTAATTTTTTTATATCTAGATAATGAAAAAGCCGATAAACAAATTAATGTTACCAACAGTGAGCACATAAGCGACCATTGCTTTTTATTAATTTTTGTTAATGTTCGCTTGATATACTTCAAAAAGATTACAAAAAGTTTCAAAATTCTAATTATATAATAAAATTGAAAACCATGTGAAGTGAATTCATGATCATTAGCTGAATAATCTAGTATCAACATTTGTTAGTGTTACAAATATCAGGTAAGTGTAGAATCAAAAAGTTAAAAGTGCGTGCGTACACCTGTTAGAAGTGAAATTTCTTTGCAAAACTAATTGTTGAGTATATGCGTATATTGGGGAGAAGAAGTTCGTTTATTAAATGAAAATGATTTTTGATGAGTTATTTGAGGCGCGAATATGCTTTACGGATTTATTATTTTCGTTTATTAACAATATTCATACGTTGCCTGTTGTTTGTGATATAGTGCCGTGAATATTGTATAGATGGCGTATTTGATGCAACTCTTGCGTCGCTAGATGGCGCGAACACTAATTTTTGGGTTTTGTTTATATTTATACAACGCTGTTTTTTGTCATTATTGGAAATTATTGCATACATTTTGTTTTTCAAATTAAAATTCAGAAACGACAATTTATGAAACATTTTAATTTAATATTGTATGAAAAATAGTATATTAAATAATTAAATGACGAGTGACAAATTAAAATGCCACATAGTATTTGTAAATAGTTAAATTATCTAACCTTCAAATATATTCGTGACGCTAATCACGCGTTTCATCCGTCAAAATTTTACCTTAAAGAAGTTTCACTTCAATAAATCTATTTTTAAACAGCCTCGGCTAGTAAAACTTTAGTAAAGTCCCCGAGTTCAATTCCTAGAAGTCAAACTAAGAATATTTTATTTACTAATTTATGTACATGTGGTGAAAAAAAATTAAAGAACTCACAGTAGCTGTCAGCTGGGTTAGCTGGTCGAACCGTCCTTGATATAGTGAAAAGCAGCGCCTTGTCGTCGGTTGAAGAGTCGTGTGAGTGTCGACCCGCCGCTAAAAGCCGTGTGTGTATGCCTGCTCGTTCTGATACCGAAACCACTTGCACGCCGCCCAGAGACCCACCCACTTCTATACGCTCACCATCTATGTTATTAAATAATTTTTGATCAAATTAAATCAAATCTAAATATCTTTATTCAAGTAGGCATATTACAGTACCTCTGAATCGTCAAATAATATTTTTTTTCCACACTCTAATTCTAATGTACGTCTTATGATGGTATTAAAGAATGACTTAAAATCTAAAGTTATAAAGGTTCCTTCGCGCCTTGATCTGAGAAGAGCCCACAACAAACTCAGTCGGATCTTTTGTTACCGTATCTAATTTTGATTTTGATTTTAGTTGTAAACATAACGCGCAGTTGTTTTGTGTTTGAAACTATTAAAAGTGAAGCCATATTTATAGCAAAATAACAAGTGTAATCAAGTGTTATATAAAAACACCTACTTTAAATTTTACAAATATCCCGAAAATGTCAAATAATTTAACACGTCATTTATATTTAATTCAATTTCTACACAGACACATCTCACATCTGACATAAAATGCGTACCCATTTTTAAAAAAGAAAAAAAATTTGCATTTGCTATGGCTGTACATTTTTGAAATCTGTCTCTTAGCCAAGAAGAATGTTGACATCTTTGAGACAACTCAAGACACCAGTAGCAGGAGAAGCAAAGAAACCAGGCTAATGCAACCAAGACAAAGGCTAGCACTATTTAAAAAAAAACTGTTACTGCATGGCAATAGAGTTTTATAATAAATTACCTGACGACATAAAATCGTGAAATTTATCAAAATCCAAAAGGAAACTTTTTCAATATTTATTAAATCAGTGTTTCTATGACGTCAGAGACTACATGGTGAAAGAACAGGAATAAAGATTTAAAAATAACATATTTTGACATTATTACAATTATTTGAAAAGTGGTCTATGGAACAGGCTCAGCTCTGCGGCTTACGCGGTTAAAAGAATTCGTCATCTGACAGATGTTGATACTGCCAGACTGGTATATTTCAGCTATTTTCACAGCATTATGTCATACGGTATTCTACTTTGGGGTAATGCTGCTGATATAGATGCAATATTTGTGCTGCAGAAAAGGGCCGTTCGTGCGATTTACAATATGGGTCCAAGAGAGTCGCTAAGAAACAAATTCAAGGCAGTTAACATAATGACAGTTCACTGCGTATATATATTAGAAAACTTGTTGTACGTACATAAAAACATTGACTCTTTTAATAAAAAGAGTGAATGTACATCATATAACTTACGAAACCAAAACAAACTTGTTATAAATTCTAGTAGGCTGCATAAGATTAACAACTCATTTAAGGGTAACTGTATACGTTTCTATAATAAACTCCCACAAGACGTTCTAAAGATGTCAATTAATAAATTCAAAGTCTTTGTTAAAAGAAAGTTGATAGAAAAATCGTATTATAAGTTGCAAGATTACCTAGACGATAGAAACGCTTGGGAGTGAACAAATTGCTCTAATTTTAATTAAAATATAGTAAACTAATTTGTTATTGTAATGATGATGGTAAAAAAAAAAACCCGACTGAGTTTGTTGTGGGTTCTTCTCGGATCAGGGCGCGAAGGAACCCTCGTAACTTTAGATTTTAAGCCGATCTTGAGTACCGTCATCAGATGTATATTAGAATCAGAGTGTGGAAAAAAAATATAATTTGACGATTCAAAAGTGCTGTAATATGCCTACTTGAATAAAGATATTTTGATTTGATTTGATTTGACATCCCCAAAATCTTAGAATAATATTGAAATTGAAGAAGAAGACATCTAAAAATAAGTGACATGTATTAACATTTGCATGCTATTGAATGGCAGATACAGTGAGACTATTTTAATTTATATACACTATTGTGACCTACCTGTATTTAGCAAATAAATAAATTTGATTTGAAAAACAATTGCGTCTTAAAAATGCAATCGTTAGCATAACTAGATAGAAAATATCCTACAACCAAGTAATATGGTGCAATATTTTACAATAACTCATTTGTTTAAGTTTTAGTTTAATAAAAAAGGTTAAATTCTTTCTCTGTTTACTAACAAGTAACACAGGCATTGGTCTAGTGGTTAGTATGTTAGGCTACAGACATGAGGTCTTGGGTTCGTTTCCCGGATCGGGCCAATTCAAAAACCTTATTGAGGTTTCTATTAAGATTTTCTCAATGATTGCCCGAAGTTAGTTGGCAATTTGTTAAGCCGTCAGTTCTACGCCTGATCTCTGTCCGGTCGTGATTGCCATCGCATCGGATTATGAGAGTGAAGGAATAGAGACTGCACTTGTGTACAATACCTGCCAAACTGCTGTAGAGTAGCGTGGGAGGTCTACGCTCTTAAACCCTGGGTCCAATGAGTAAGGAGGCCTGTGCCCAGCAGTGGGACGTTAACGGGCTATTACTTACCATTTTTTAAATATAACAATAAATTGTGAAATTCCAGAGTTATTTAGTAAATAACACCTTACTAACCAAGTGTGGCTTGTATGCGGGCATCCCCAACGGTTGCGGTAGCGATCTTGTGCGCTACGAGAGTTGACCCACGCATACCCGCTCGCACCAATAACACGCCAAGCCGGTGGAAATCGAAAGTGATTTCCGTACGTACACGCTGAAGAAACACACACACAATAATTAGTATTCGAATATGGCAATCCTACTGTAATGTTTATAAAATAGCCACCCCGTTAGACACAGATAGATAAAACACTCTGTATTGTACACCACAAACATGAAACAAGTAACACAGCAACAAACTTAATAGATATTACAAATTAAGCGACCTTATCGCTTATCAGCGATTTCTTCCGTAATATAGACATACATGCAAATATTTGAATACATATTTTAAATAGATACATACTAAACTTAACAATATAACAATATTAAATAAATAAGACGTAGAACAAATAGATATCATCGTCATTAAGTACTTAAAGAGAGCTAATGATTCTTTACCCGTTTCTTGAATATATCCAATGATTTAGCTTCTCTTATTCTCAGAGGTAATTCGTTCCATAACGTTATGGCTCGAACTGCTTAAGAGTCACCGTAGAATTTAGTGTTATGGGGTATGACGTTGAGCGTTAGTTCACGAGATGGCCGTAAACACCTTCCATCATAATCGTGAAACTCAATTTTCTGACATAAATACGCAGGAGGACGAGGATTGAATAGCACACAGTACAGAAGAGACACAAAATGCAAGTTCCGGCGAAAACGAATAGGCAACCTCTTGAGCTTTGCACGAAACTTAGATATGTGGTCATATTTTCGTAATCCAAATATGAACCGAATAGAGAGATTCTGTAGTCGCACAAGTTTATTCAATTGGTCCTCGGTCATATTAGGATATCTTGCATCAGCGTAATCGAGAATAGAGACAAGTAGAGACTGTGCAAGCATAATTTTGGTAGGAATGGGAAGTAAAGAACGCAGACGTCGCAAGGATCCCATAGCTGCAAAGGTTTTCCTGCTCAAATCTCTTAGATGTGTTGCCCAAGATAATGTGTTGTCCATTTATACCAAGATTTTTAATAACATCGCTATATGGTATAACGGTACCATTAAGTGAAATTGGTGGAATATAAGGCCAGTCCACTCTTGAAATCAGACTTCTACTACCAATAATGATAGTCTGAGACTTAACGGGATTCATTTTTAGGCCGAATGATTCGCCCCACTTAGAAATTATGGCAAGAACATTATTGGTAGCAGAAACAGCTGAAGGAAGATTGTCAAGAGTGGACTGGTTATAAATTTAGACATCGTCTGCGTACATGTGATAGAGAGAAGTAATGTTTTGACAGATCGTGTTGATGAAAAGAGCAAAAAGGTAACGTACTTAAGATCAAGAAGACACATCTAGACAACGCCGCCCTAAACCTTAGAAAGTCTTTTTTTATTATTAACTGGTTGGCACTGTCATTTTAACTGATAGTAAGCTATAGTAACCTGCTGATCTATTGCATATCGAGGTAACTGATTGGAGAATGTATAAAATGCCAATTTATTACGGTATATCGCCATTACCTCGCCGAGATGATGTCACATCGAGGCGGGTACTCCTTATCTCAAGGATGCGCCTGTTGGTAACAGGTAATTTACCTTTTAAGCAGGTTTTTTGGTAACTGATGGTGGTGGCAACTTGCTACTACCGAAGTGCCTACCGGTTCAGACCTAGGTTATAATAGACATAGAGTAGTAATTTACTCTTTGGGGATTCAAACCCGTGGCATCTGTTTAATTAGTGTAGATCGGTGAATAATGATAGAAAAAAGGATACCTTAAGGATTTTAATCCAGACTGTAAAGTCCCGATAAAGCATATTACCATAGTGCAGTTTTGATCTGATTTATGTTTTGTCAATTACCTTAACCGTGTCGTCCGATAGCGGCACAGTGGGCAGGCTGGCACTGGTTGGTGCTGAAGAAGGTGCTGGAGGTGCTCCCCCTGCCACTCGGTGAGCGAATCCAATCAGTTCTACGATGGTCTCCTGGTTGGCTAAACAAAAGAATATTAATCATAGAAAAATCAATAAATAACGTCAAAAATCTACTTTCCCAAAACTGACATTGTGATCTTATTATTAGATTAACTTTCCAAAAGAGGATTATTGTACCCCATAAGCCTGATAGAGATCACTGCTTAGAATATATAATAACAGAATAGTCTATCTTTTATGGTAAATAAACCTTATTACAATTGCAAAAATGGCGCTGTGGCTACACATAAAGACATTATATCATGGACTTTGCCGAAGATTCGTTGTTCAATTCAACACAAAATATAAATAAAATATTTCTAATATTCTGTAGATATTTACAAATACAAAAGAATTAACGCGTAAAAAATATACTAACCTATTACATCCAAATTATTAAATAGTATGTTTGCTATTCGCAAATCTTCAGAATCCCCTTCGCCTTTCACGAGGCAAAGTTCTACAGCGATGAGGGCTTCAGAGTCCACGAGTCCAGGAGCTCCGCGGCCGTTATTGCAGGCCCATGTGTCGTCGATTCTCCAAGTGGTGCCTTCACTGCCCCAAGTTCCAGCCACACCCCACGTCGAGGATCCAGCATTTCCAAAGGCCTTAGGATTACTATCACCCCCCGGAAACCAATTCGGTGCTGGACTGATTCTATCAGGTTCTGTAGCTAAAACAACAGGAATCAATTTTAATATTAATTACGTTTAGTTGTCGCTTGACTGTGATCTCACCTAATGGCCAATCTTATTAGACGTAATTTAGCTTTCAATGGTTTCTAATAAGCATCGTGCTGGCACGCTATCTTTTTACTTGGGAATATATCTTTGCTGGTAGGGTGCTAAATAAACACAGCTGAAACTTTGGCCTCGCTGGCGCAGTGGTGCGAGTATTCGCTTTGTTAGCGGAGGTCCCGGGTTCGATCCCCAGTAGGACGAATTTAGGAAATTATATTTTCTAATTTGTCTGGACTGGTGGAAGGCTTCGGCCGTGGCTAGTTACTATCCTACCAGCTAAAACGTACCGCCTAACAAAGAGATTTGTGTTCCTTTACGATGCTGTGTAGAAACCGTAGGGGTATATCGCCTCTTAACAGATTAGCGCGCTTCCATCTTAGACTGTATCATCACTTACCATCAGAAAGAACTTCCTCACCGGTTCCAAGAAAATTTTGTAAAATACAATCTCCTAAATTTGCCCAGCCGGGAATCGATCTTAGGATCTCTGCTAGCAAAGGTAAATACCCGCAATGTTACGCAAGCGAGACTGTCAATTATTTTGTTCGAGTATTGAAGACTCAACTAGATTATGGAGAACTCAGTACTTTTAAATTCTCGTAGCATCCCGAGTTATTACTGACCACCAACAAAGAGCAAGAGAGGAAAGAGGAAAGTAAGGGTTAAAGGTTATTGTTTCGAAATAATTTAAAGGTTATAGTAAATTAAAATTGAATACATACAATATTCTGTAGGGTTGGCAGCGTGGTGCAGGCTGTAAATGGCGTGATGAAGAGCCAGAGGTGTGGGCGGGGCTAACGCAGCTCGGGCATCGGGTGATGCTGGAGACGTTGGTGATGTGGGTTCAGACCCACGAATACTTCCTGATGCTGTGTCCATACTAAAAAAATATCAAAATCAAAATATGCTTTATTTAAAATGGTTGGTAAAACGAATCTACCACAGATTCTTTGACAGATAGTTATGTTTATGTTACATTAAGTTTCATGTGCAACTGGAATCAAGTCATAACATTTTCAACACTTAAATAATATTCAACATCACATTATGTCTTTAGTATAAATTTATAGATAATTACAAAATGATACAACTGTTCGGTATATTCCTCTTGTATTGTGCGATTTTACCATTAAAGATAATTTAGTAACTTATTATTTGCTCTACATTCGAAAAAGACTTAATTTTTTTAATTCTTTTTGTACTATTAATTCAAACCCTGCCTATATATAAAAAGTAAGTAAGTAGCAGCCCTTTAACGTCCCACTGCTGGGCACAGGCCTCCTCACTCCGAGTAGCGAGGGTTTTTTAGAGCATAGACCCACCACGCTGCTCCACTGCGGATTGGCAGGCATAGTACACAAGTGCACTCTCTATTCCTTCACTCTCATATTCCGATGTGACGGGAATCCGACACAACCGGAGAGATCAGGCGCAGGACCGACGGCTTAACGTGCTCTCCGAGGCACGGGGGTGGATCACACCGCCAACTTCCCAACTTCGGGCAAATATTAAGAAAATCTTAATAGAAAACTCAATATTGAATTTTGAATTGGCCCGACCTGGGACTCGAACCCAGGACCTCATGTCTGTAGTCGAACATTCTAACCACTAGACCAATGAGGCAGTCCTATATCTATCTTGTAGAAATTATCGAAAAGGAATATTCCCTTTAATCATCCACTCTAGTTCCAATACATTTTTAAACTCGTAATGGATGCAATGATGTTAATACAGTTTTTATATAGTAATTAATTTTTTTATCTAATGTAAGTAGAAAATAATAATAATAAATTAAAAGTACGTGCGTACAAAGTACGTATGTCAGAAGTGAAAATTCTTTGGCAAACAAATATTTAAGTCATGTTTATATTTATACAAATGTGAAAATTTAGATTTCCGAGACTTGGAAGTAAGGAAATGGAAGATATTTTAGGAATTTAACTGTCATTAAAATATTAAAAGTGTCGAAAATTAACACACATAATTTATTGAAATCTCAAATGTCGAATTGTAAATAAAAACGCCATGTGTTTTATATTATTAAACTTTGTTTATAAAATGCCACGTGATATTTGTAAATAATAAAACAACCTAACTTTCAAACGCGTTTCATCCGTAACAATTTTGCTCTCAAGCTCCTAAAAGATCACTTCAAAAATTAAACAATATAAAATACATGTTCTTTAGCAAGATTTCGAAATGCATCCCATTTTCAAGTATGTGAAAAATAGAAAATCTCGAAGATCTCAATACAATGTTCTATGACCTCAGCAGCGTTTCTGAACAGATGGGCCTGAAAATGAACATGGATAAGACAAAAATTATGTCTAATATCCATGTACCGCCACTCCCAGTCATCGTTGAGAACTCAGCTCTCGAAATTGTTGAAGAGTACACATACCTGGGACATATAGTCCAGCTAGATAGGTCTTATTTCGAGAAGGAGGTCAACCACCGAATCCAACTCGGTCGGGAAGCTACGCCAGATATTTTCGTCCGATATACCTCAGTGCCTGAAGACCAAAGTCTTCAAACAGTGCGTGTTGCCAGTGATGACATACGGTTCTGAGACGTGGTCGCTGACTATGGGCCTCAAACGGAAGCTCAGAGTCACTCAACTTGCGATGGAGAGGGCTATGCTCGGAGTTTCTCTACGCGATCAAATCAGAAATGAGGAGATCCGTAGCAGAACCAAAGTCACCGACATAGTCCTACGAATCGCGAACCTGAAGTGGCAATGGGCGAAGCACATAGTCCGGCGAACCGATGGACGTTGGGGCCTGAACCAGACGACGCAGTGTAGAAAGACCCTGCACAAGGTGGACCAACGATATAAGGAGGGTCGACGGTAACCGCTGGAGCCAGGCGGCGCAAGGGCCTTGTGGAGGTCATTACGTGAGACCTATATCCAGCAGTGACGTCCATCGGTTGAAGCGACGACGAGGACGACGAGAATATCTTAAGAGAACAGCAGATTCTGTGCAGACGTACCCTACGTGCTTATGGCTGGCGACGAGCAATTCAAAGTCGGGCCCGTAGGTCTGCAGAGCGTCCACAAGCAGCAGTGAATGTACTGACAGTGAGAGTGAGGTGTCTGCGGCGCGTACGCAGAGCGCCGCACGCACGCCGCACACCTGCACCTCGGCTATACTGCGTCCACGGGACTGCACCTGAACACAATACGCTTTCTTACTATATCATCGCACATCATGATGAATAATACAGACCAAACGGAGGTAAAAGTTTTATTTATTTAACTATACATTAAAAACATTGTGTTACAAGTACGAGCAAAATTAAATTAAGGTCATCGGACGAAACATGCACACTTTTAGGTAATATAACCATGGAAAGTTTGTGTACATAAGTGTGTGTGTGTGTGTATGTGTGTGTGCATGTCTGTGTGTGTGTGTTTTTTTTCTCAGTGATTTCGGAAAAATACTTTTTACGTATTCAGGGCTAGGTGTACTACCCTGGTAAGTAGGACTCGGATTGCCACTACCGACTAAAAAACCACGTCTGTCTTCTGCCTCTCTATTCCCTGTGGTACGACCGTTAAGTATTACTTCGCAGGGAGAGGGTCTAGCGCTGGTGCTTCTTCATGAGATCTTAGTCAAGTCTTCAGTTCTTTCTATGCGGCGTAGTTCCTGGAGGACTTCCGTCGCAAATAAGTTTGTTGCTTCCCAGGCCTCTTTCGATGCCGTCATATCTCTTATTAGAGATTCCAGCCTGCTTCTTCGTTTTAGGGTATTTTCCCAAGCACTGTGCGTTGCGTTAAAGCGAGGACACATAAATAATACGTGCACAGCATCTTTGTTGACTCCGGGATAAGAAGGGCACCCAGGTGAGGTCTTGTGTGTGTGTGTGTGTGTGTGTGTGTGTGTGTGTGTGTGTGTGTGTGTGTGTGGGTGGGTGTGCGCGTGCGCGCGCGCGTTTAACATACCTCCAGCGACATTTGGTCAATGGCAAATTGAAGCATAAGCAACGTCGCATTCTGGTTCATTGAGAAATCGGAGAATTCAGTTTCTGAATTGTCAGTGCTGTCCTCCTCTTCCTCTTCCTTCTGGCCTTGTTGATTTGGAGATCTTAAATAAAGAGGTTAAAATTGTTTTTATTCATTTTAATGCTTAATAACAGTAAATTGTGATAGGAAATTTTTACATAAAGTAAAAAAAGGTAAGCAGCAGCCTATTAACGTCCCACGGCTTGGCACAGGCCTCCTCACTCATATGAGAGATTTTAGAGCCCCACCACGCTGCTCTACTGCGGATTGGCAGGCATAGTACACAAGTGTACACTCTCTATTCCTTCACTCTCATAGTCCGACGTGACGGCAAACCGACACGACCGGAGAGAGATTATTCTTACATACAAAAGAGTAAATTTGTGAAGTACTAAAATTCTCCAACGTTTTTAATAAACAGCTACTACTGGCTTCATCGGCTAATGAAAAGGTTAATTTCTGGCAGAGCTAACTTAGCTGGACCGTAACCAATTTGCGGCGCAGTACGAAATCATGTACCATTATATATACCTAATAATAACATGAGAATTTAGCACTTCGCTGATTTCTCAACCAATGTGAAGCGATAATACAATTTACGATGTTAACGAACTAATTTGGTAAAGAGTAATCTAACTCTTAATGATTTCTTAATCGCATCGTGTTGAAATTAAATTTTATTGCATTTTCTTTTGCAGGTCTTTCCAGGAGTGCTAAGTAACTGGCTTCTACCGACATTACTTTTTAACGATAAACTAAATGAGATCAGCTCAGAATCGTAATTGCAATATGTGCTGGCGAAATGGCTACTTACATCAGGCACCAAACCAAAGGTTCTAGAGAGTCACTCAATAAATTAAAATAAAGTTAATTGAAAAATCATCCTATAAGCCTAGCTCCCTTAAGGCCAAAAATATAGTATATTACGCACCTAGGACCGAAAGTATCACGTGGGTGACAATGCCATTCTTTCGTCCCGTGGTGCGTATACAATTTTTCATTAGGCCCGGATTGAAAGTTCGACAAATGAAATAAAGTTAGATTTTGAATCAATAACTCGCATGCCTCGACTACGTAACTGAGCAACAAGTCGTTTACTCATTTATTTATGCCAACTTTTAAACACAAACTATATTATAGCCTAAAATAAAAGCAATAAAAAACACAATAAATCGGGAAAACTTAATAAAATATTTTAAATAAATTAAAGAAAATAAATTCTAATTAATCGTAAGAAGACGAATTCAGTGAAGAAGAAATAATTTAAAATTGTCGCCGCAAAACAAATTGCCAAATATTTTGACTTATAAAAGAAAATTTGAAGCATGCGCACTAACTTTCGATGCAGGTATGATGAAAAACAATTTTTGAATTTGAATCACGTCATCCTAACCTTACGATACAATGGAATATTTTTTTGTCTTTTGAAACTTATTTTTTTTGATTCTCCACTCCATTTTTTTTTTAATTTTTGTTAATTTGAGAAGCTAAATGTAAACTGAACTTAAAGAAATGTTTGTCCTTTTGGGGACTAATCCCAATTACGTCCCGAACGTCAAGTTATCGTGAAAAATCCATTCCAAAACTATAATTTTCAGAAAACTTTTCAGGTACAAGCTACAACTATGTAGAACTCGCTTTCGTTAAGTATAAGGTAATCTCAATCTCTACAACTATATCAAAGGGTGTCTTTTTACTTTGCCTTCTTATATTATGATGAAAATGGTGTTTCAAAGGGCCAGACTGGCTGTGCATGCAGGAGTGTTGGCACAACACTTACGTATGGTAGTGAAAGTTGGATATGGTAGACGAATCACGAAAGTAAAATAAATGCGGTAGAGATGAGAGCGTTGAGAAGTATGAGTGGATTGAAACTGAGTGACAGAGTAAGAAATAGTGTGAGAATGATGTAGTATAAAAGAAGATTTAGTGACTAAAATTGAGAAAGGTATGCTTAGATGGTTTGGGCATGTAGAGAGAATGAATGAAAGGAGACTGACAAAAAGGATTTATGAGTCAAGAGTGAATGCGAAAGTTGGAAGGGGAAGACCAAGGCGAACGTTCCTGGACCAAATCCAGGACATTTTAAATAACAGCCAAGTCAAGAGTACTCTAAACCGACGAACTTGTATGAAAGGTTTAATGAGAATGAAAGAAGCGAAGGAGATATGCAAGGATCGTGGCAAGTGGAAGGACGTTGTCTCTGCCGACCCCTATGGGAATGAGGCGTGATGCTATGTATGTATGTATGTTCTTATATTAGGCATATACTTGTTTTTATTTATATACGGTGTACAGAAAGTAATAAATAAATGTAAAGTAGCAAAATATTATCTTACGAGTCGTGTGGCGCTGCTGGTGTGGCTCTGGCAGCCACTGCCCTGAGTGCAGCTAGTTTGGTCTCGCTGAGGTGGACCACGAGTGCCGGCAGCGAACCACAGAGAGCCGCACGTGGGTACAAAGGGTCCGTCGTTTGCACAACACGCCTCTCCGCCTGCACACACCACGATGGCATAACTTTTTTCTAGTGCTGTACAATTCGGCCGTTTTAGTCAGCCATAAAATTAAACCAGGTTAATTTGTTCAGAAGCCTGAAGAAGAAGAAGGCTTCTAATTTTAGCATCGTTGTGATTTGAAAGTCGATGAAACGAAAAAGCGACAGTAAAAAGAGCGACATAAAATTCGTAAGATGTTACATGGGAGAAAATGATAGAGGAAGTATTATACAGTGATTCTTATGTTCGTGGTTCTCTGATTTTTGAAAATATCACATCACTACATTGGTGACCACTACCATTTGCACACAAAATGGTGCACAGAGAATGATGGACGTTCACCGCTGGACTTTGGTCTCCCCAAATGATGCCCTCTTTTTAACCGACTTCAAAAAAGGAGGAGGTTATCAATTCGTCTGTATTTTTTTATGTTTGTTACCTCATATCTCCTGACTGGGTGGACCAATCTTGATGATTTTTTTTTAAATGAAAGGTGCTGCTCGTCATAGGGTCCCATTTTTTTTTTAAACCAGTATATATTTTTCAAAAAATCGCACTCTTACTGTAAGCCGTTGAGGAGTTCCATTGATCTTCATATTTAACTACGACTAGCACTTGACCATACCGAATTAACGGTAGGCAACTCAAATATCTAGATATCTTATAGAAGATTCTGCCGAATATCTTTGATTTGCTCCTAAGAATTGAAGAGTTCCGTCACTTTGTCATGGATTCCATCATCAGAACCTTACCAAACTATCACAAAACAACCTTTGAAGTATATCCTTTCTAATAAAAAAAGAATCATCGAAATCGGTTAGCATGATCTTGAGTTATTCGTCCATTTGTCGCGCACATGCTTACGCAAATTTAAGACTTATCCGGATTTCTCATGGATGCCATCATCAGAACTGGTTTTTAAAAAAATGGGACCCTATGACGAACACCACCTTTCATTTAAAAAAAAGTCATCAAGATCGGTCCACCCAGTCGGGAGATATGAGGTAACAAACATAAAAAAAAATACAGACGAATTGATAACCTCCTCCTTTTTTTGAAGTCGGTTAAAAACCTTTATCATTCTGAAATAGCAGGAGAAATAACTTCTAAACCACGCACCTCTAATTTTATTGATAACTTGGAATAATCGATCATATTCATCATCAAATTTTGTTACAGTCACACAGTAGAAATATTATTAATAAATTCTGGATTCCGCTGTGTTCTTTTTAATACTTAAGAATGTTTGATGTGATTATTCATCCAGAGTAGTGAAATAACTACCCACCTGTAATGATATGCTGAATCGGTCGAGCAGATGTAGAGCTGAAGTGGCTTTCGTATGAGCATACTTCCAGTTATCTCTGGCACGACCCACTAAAATCTGCATGTTGCTGAGCTCTATTTGGTACCTAAAATACATACATACATTGCATCACGCCTCATTCCCATAGGGGTAGGCAGAGACAACATCCTTCCACTTGCCACGATCCTTGCATATCTCCTTCGCTTCTTTCATTCTCATTAAACCTTTCATACAAGTTCGTCGGTTTAGAGTACTCTTGACCTGGCC
>JACTOM010000931.1:6387188-6544829 GCA_015832385.1 Elymnias hypermnestra
TTCAGCCAGTAGTGGTGCAGTCCGTCGGGTCCCGGACTTTTCCAGTTCGGTGCCCTTCTTACTGCCCCAACTACATCCTCCGGAGAGATGGCGACCGGATTCATCGGCTGAATTACAGCACATGCCTCCTCTATCGCCGCAGTCCAGGAGCTTTCTTCGTGCTCTACCTCCAGCGACCATATGCCCCGCCAATAGGCGACTAAGTCAGCCGAGGTTGGCCGCTGGGAGCTAGAGCAAGAAGCTGGGCGCTGCAGTCTTTCGTAGAACCTTTTTTGATCACTCGTGAAGAGACGATTTTGTTGGAAGCGCTCGACTCTCTCCGAGTATCGTCGGATGCGGTTCCCCCAAGCAGCGATTTTCTGCTTCAGGTCGTCGATGCGTTCTGTTAGTTTTTGGTCAATGTCAGGCTGGTCCAGCCTAACATCTAACCCGTTAAAGGCTATCCTATTATTATTATTATTATTATTACCTTTCATAGAGGCTGGTGTGTAGTCGAGCGGCGTCCAGTTCACGTCGGGGTATGGGAGGGGGGGAAGCGGGGGACAGCAAGCTCCCCGGGGGCGTTGAACACGGCGTCATGAACATTTCTGTGGAAAGCTTCGTTTATACATTCGTAATTATATAAATGATTGAATGAATTACATAAAGAATTCCTTTTTAATAAGCAGAATGACTTGGTCTGCCTCATAGGTCTAATGGTTAACATGTTTGACTACAGACATGAGGTTCAAAAATCAATATTGAGTTTTCTCAATATTTGCCCGAAGTTGAGATGTTGGCGGTGTGATCCACCTCCGTGCCTCGGAGAGTACCTTAAGCAGTCGATCCTGTGCCTGATGTCGCTCCGGTAGTGTCGGATTCCCGTTACATCGGACATTACATACATTCCTCGTATGCCTGCCAATCCACAGTAGAGCTGCGTGGTGGGCCTATGCTCTAAAAACCCTCTCTCCTATGAATGAGGAGGCCTTGGCCCAGCATCTGGACGTTAATGGGCTGTTACTTACCTTAAACAGAATGAGCATGGCAATCTAGTGGCAGAACTTTCCGTTCTTTAGTGTCTTTACTAACCTAACCTAATATTACTTTTTTTTGTTTCCTTAATACTATATGTATGTAAAAATTAATATATGTATTTACATTTACAACATGGATGTTTTTGGTGACTTTATTATTATTTTCTTGTAGTTACTACTATTCTTAATAATTACTTGTATACGTTTTTTCTTAGTCACCAGGCTCTCAGCTGAAGATCAGCGTCGTGTGTAATACAACACACAATAATATGCTCAGCTGTCAACCCATGCGAGGTGGTGTTACAGACAGTAATGATGTGTATGAGAATGCTGTTTGTTAGACCATCATTGAATAAACGCCTTTTTCTTTCTTTTCTATTTCAAGTTTATATTAGAATAGATTTTTACAATCTACTGAGCTTCGCCTCTGTAGAAACCTATGAAGCGGGAACAAATTGTCAACGATGTAATTAATACTTAGAGCTTACTAAATCATAAAAAAAAAATAACAATTGAGAGGTATTCTACCTTCGTCTTCATCAGTGGACTGTTGTTTAACAGGCACATCGTCTTCTTGTAAATTCGCATTGGCCAGTCTCAGTCGGCCAAAATCGACGACCAAAACAGAAGCGTCGCGGTCACAGAAGTCCTCCACGAACAGAATTTGTGGTGCTGTTATATCCATCTCTATTTGCCACGATCTCCTCTCGTTCTACCGATTAAAAAATGTTATGACGCTTTACATACCATATATAACCCCTTTCAGACTCCACTAATTTTACAACAGCATCTTATTACAATGTTTGGTAATCAACTCAAAATAATACGTGTTTAATGTGCGTGCTAGTACGCAAGTGTCGTATGTGCGTACGTACCGGGCGACGTGCGTGTGCGTTCTTCAGTAGACGGTCCCAATGATGATGCAAAGTGGCCCGTGTGTGAAGACGAACGTGTGCGATGGCACCAGCTCCAGCTGCAGCCCAACGCCGTGCCCACTGCGCCGCCAGTGGACACCAGACCACTTCCAATGAACTCGACTTCACACGCAATCTAACACCGCAACAATTCACAACATTATTAATTCGTTTTTAGGGTTCACAAGCAAATTTTGAGTGAATTTTTCAAAATAGAAAAATCTTGTTTAAAATCAAATGAGGAAATATCCTAAACATTCGAGACAATTCTCTTAGGCAATTTAGTAGTAAGTGGCAGCACATTAATCCGATACGAATTGAGAAAGATCAGGCGCAGGACCGACAGCTTAGCGTGGTCTCCGAGGTACGGGGGTGGAGCATACTCCCCTCACTTCACAACTTCCGGCAACTACTGAGAAAATCTTGATAGAAAAGTCAATATCTACTCACTCAATTTTTTAATTAACGCGACTTGGGACTCGATACTAGGATCTCATGTCTGTGGCCGAACATACTAACCACTAGACTAGGCACTAGTAAATGACAATATTTATTATTATTGTGGTATGTACACATGGCTGTCTCATTCGTCTAGTGGTTAGCATGTTCGACTACAGACATGAGGTCCTGGGTTCGGGTCGGGACATTTCAAAAATCGATATTAAGGTTTCTATTAAGATTTTCTCAATATATGCCCGAAGTTGGAAGGTCCGCAGTGGAGCAGCGTGGTGGGTCTACGCTCTAAACACCCTCTCTCATATGAGTGAGAAGGCCTGTGTCTAGCAGTGGGACGTTAATGGGCTGCTACTTACCTTTTTTACCTTCAAGTACATATAAATATAAATTAAATAGGAGCTGCCTCAATCAATGACTAAGACCATGTAATATGTACATATTATTAGTATAACACACTTTATACAAATCAGAACAGAAATGTTTCTAAAATAACCGTGATATCAACAATATTTTGGAACTGTAATTAGGATGGGTTAGACAGGGACAGGCTAAAAAAATATAGCCTTTTGATTAACAGAAATCTGAACCATATATTTGTTTGCTTTGATTACATTTTTTTTTAATTTTCCAAATAAAGTTTCAGTGTAGAAATTAAAGTAGATTTAAATAATTATTTATATTTTACCAGGTACTTAGAATCTGGCTTTTTTTTTAAAGAGTATGTACTAACTCCCCAGTAGAATGATGGTACACATTCCTAATAGAGAGATTTGGTTTAGCCTAATTGAATGAATTTATCTCCACTGTCAAATAAATATATAATAAAAAAAAGTTTACTTGTAATCACAATTGATGCCGGCGGGACGTTTCTCGTATGTCAATTGAAATAGTGGCTCATCCGCCGGTACAGGTGAGGACGGCGGGTGTTGACTACGCCACCAAGCTGCTGCACTTGCCGCTGCATTCATTGCACTGAGTCCATCGCGGATGAGGCCTCCTGGAGCAGCTAGCACGGGGAACAAAGTCCGGGGGGTTACTCTGTCCCGCAAGCATACAGCCCCCAGCGAAAGGTGGAGGGCATGAGCGCTTGCTCGAGGCCGGGATTCAAATCGTACGCAAACAACGGAGAATTGCAACTCTAGGCCCTCCCTCTCGACACCCTCGTTGGATCCATCTCCATTGGCACTGCAAACAAAGTGATAACCCTTATGTATAAACAAATTGGCTGAGAGTAAGCCTATAATTATATTACATAGAGGCATACATATAACTTTATTAAATATTTGAATATATACTTTAAAAAACTCGTCAAAGTTCACCACCTCTACATGTCCAATTAAACGATATAAAATTTTATAATTTATCTTTTCTTTATATATGTATATATATGTCGGAGTACGATAGTCTGTGGAACGCTGGCGCCATCTGTGTATCGGCGTGGGGGCAGAGTCAATAAGTGTCAGTCCGGCGCGTCTCTCGGCAGTTCTCGAGTGGNATTAATGACGATGTCGCCGGAGAACCCTACGCCCCTGTGCTTTATGCTTCTCCGTTCTCTATTATTCTCCTATATATAGGGAAATTATGTTATGAATAAGAGTATGTGGTGTTATAAAAAATACTCTTATTTGTAACATAATTTCCCTAACCTGGCAGAAATAGCTATTTAACGATAAGGCCACCTTTTTGTAGCCTAAGATTAAGTTCAGTAGCAGATCCGACAGACTTCGTTCTGCCAAAAAGATTTGGAATGTGGCAGATTTCAGTTTTACGAATGATTTCAAAATGAAATTACAGCAGTACTAAATATCTATAGCTCTTACATTTTTGTAACTATTAAAATTGGTGGGGTTGTGACAATTTAATTTTTCAATTTAAAAACTTTGTTTGACTCGTTGTCGTTAGGAACAACACCTACATTGCTTAGACAACAGTGAGTACTTGTAATGTATTATGAACTTTATTGACTAGCAATAAAGGTCAAATTGACTCTACACTTCAGTTAGAAAACGTTTGTGTGGCAAACAGAAAAGGCCTCTTTTTAGGGTTTTTCCCTGCAATCATTCGAACTTTACTCGTCGTAAAAACCATGCTTAGACTTCAACGAACATTAAAAATAAGAATTGCCAAAATTGACCCAGGCGTTGTTGAGTTATGCGCTTACCAACACATTTTGCGATTCATTTTTATATTATAAAAGATATCATATTTGTTGTTCGTGGTCTTCCTTTCTCTCTAATTTAACGAAAAATATTGTTTAAAATCGAATAAGGAACGGTCTAAAAGGTTAGGTAGGTATTTTAGTACTAACTACATGTTTTGCAAAATATTTAATCAATATTTAATAGAAATATGCATATATAAAGAAAACCTTGACATTTGATTAAGATTGAAAGATAAAAAACGAAAAAGGTGAATGATATATATTTTTTTAATGTTATTGTAAAATTGAATGTTATAATAAAATTTATGTTCATTGTGGCTTCTAGACATAAATATAATTTAATAATAAATGAAAAATATAATAAAAATCAATATATGTCCTATATTACAGCTTATAGTCAATAGAATTAAAAAATAAAACCTAATATTTACCTCATAGATTCTTCAGTCTCCGTACAAAGATCCAGTGAGCCTCTCTGAAGAGTAAATTCAAATAGACCAAAAACAGCATCTCGTCTTAAAAGGGTATTGTCATCCAGAGAATCTGCGATCACATCCAATATCTCATCTTCCAATCCTGAAGCTGGTGCAGTTGTGTTATTAACAGTAGCAGCTGGTGGTGGTGCCATTTGTGGTGTTGTTGGCTCCGCGTACCACCCCCACCACTGTGGGAACCATCGCACTAGTACGCTGCGTCCTGAACTTGCTTGCTCCGGTGTTGAAACAGGAGTCGAAATTGGCACTTTTCTCATTGCAACCTATATATGAAAAAACCAATGAATAGCAACCTACTAACTTCTTACTGCTGGGAGCATGACTTCCCGGTCATAAAAAAAGGTTTGAAACTTAAACGATTACTTGAGTTTCATTTATCCTGGAATAGCTACTAGAAGATATAGAAATTCTCATGTTTTCCTTCACCGAAAGGCACAAAGATTTTTTATTATTCGTTATTATGCAAGTTTTTTTAACAAGTCCATAGGATCATAGCCCTGGCTGACCAGGCTCTGGTCTAAAAATGGTGGAAAAACCTCGGGTCCTCAGTAGTGAGCGTGGCCATTGCGACGGCGATTTGTCCTAACCTGGAACAATGGCTTTCCAGGGAGAACGGGACACTTTCCTACAGACTGGTGCAGGTTTTGACCGGACATGGTTGTTTCAGAAAGTTACTACACCAAATTGACCGGGAGACGTCACTCTCCAGTAAAAGATAGTGGGCGGAAATGGCTTTCATTTGCGAGACAAAGTCTCGCTGAAGGAAGCCCACGAGAGAGAAGAGGAGAATGCAGTGGATGCTCCCTCCCACCGCCGAAAGAGGTGGGGTACAAGGCACATATTGGAGCACCTCCTCCCGCGTCCGTAAATCCTTCGTCGGACTCTACCGGGACACCAGGGAGGAAAGCGAAACCTGAACACCTGGTGCATCACTAATGGATAAAGAGGGTTTTAGAGGGATTGCGAGATCTCTTCCATCGTCAAATTCCACACTCCTGACTGGTCGTAGGTCGGGGTTAGCGCGTAAATTGTATTTCCCAGCGACAAAAAATGCATTAGCGGGACTTTCTTAACATGAACCTGTGTTTAGTTATTAGACAACACCAATAACCATATGGTTATTGGTGTTGTAACACGACCTTTTATATATATAAAAGGTCGTGTTACCATGTTATCCAGAGACCACATAGCATATAAATAACCAATTGTAAATGGATTAACATAAAAAATGTCGGCGAACTTTCCGGTTAGCTATGGACAAAGAGAAGTTTGTAAATCTGACTGCCCTTTAATGATGTAGAGGCACATGAAGAACTACATAAGGAATAATATAAATAATCGTTGAGTTTATCTTTGAATTATAAATTGTTTCATAATTGGAACATGACATACATCAAAGGTTATTACTAGAAAAAAATATTAAATGATAATCAAATTTCGGGGTGTTGATATATAAGAATTGGCCTCAATTGAAGTTCTATGTAAACTTTAATACGATATGTAAAACTGCTGACTTCGCGTAAAGGCTTCAAGACATGGAGTGGTTGTCGCCACTCGAAGTCATCCTTGGCAGCTTTCCGCTCAGGCGACAGTGTAGCAGCCGGCTGGCACAGCGTCTGCAGGCAGATGTCCACGTACTGCCTTGTCTGCCGTGCAGACTCTACACACTGCTCCCAGCTCGGCTTTGGGTCCATCCCTTGTAAACAAAACGTTACTAAGACCTTTTTTGAAATGATAACTTCTTATGGAAAGTAAACAGCTTCGCTATGGCGCCATATGGGGGCGGTAACCTAGCACTAACAGCTCTCTACTCACTGTGGAATCTGCGATAGACATATACCACTTACAGTGAGCGTATAACTTAATGAATAAAAGATTTTATTAATGAATAACCTTTCTTTACATTGTTATATTAATATATATGAAATTTAGACAATATCCTAACCTTTTCTCAAATTAAACAATATCAATATTAAATGGTTTAAGTTATTACTTCTGTTGGGTGTCTCGAGACGCACACTTTTTTTTGCTGTGAATTCACCTGATGGTAAGCCTAAGATGAAAAAACGCTAATTAGGTAAGAGATATTTTAGCTCTTAATTTTCAACATTGAATACCAGAACTATGAGATTTTTCCTCACAAGATCCTTCCAAACCCATTTTCTCTACACCCTAATTTTGCACATAGGCCATTCTTACTCTCGTAGTCATATTTACAAAAAAATCTACAGCAACTTCAATTATAACATTTTTTTTTTGTCGCTGGGAAATGAAATTTACGCACTAACCCTGACCGATGGCCAGTCAGGAGTGTGGGACTCGGCGATGGAAGGCGTCGCAATACCCACTAAAACCCAGCGGAACCCTCGTCATCTATTAGTGAGGCACCAGGTGATCAGCTTTCGCATTCTGCCCTGGTGTCCCGGATGAGTCCGACGGAGGATTCCCGGAGGCGGGAGGATTCCGCCTCCTTCGGCGCTGAGGGGTCGCATCCACTGCAATCTCCCTCTCTCTCTCGTGGGCTTCCTTCAACGAGACTACCGTGCCGCAAAAGAAGGCCACTGCCGCCCACCCTCTCTCGCTGGAGAGCATCGCGCCTCTAAGGCTTCCCAACGAGAGGTTGCCGCCGATCAACGCCACCAGGAGGTGAGGCTGAGGTTCCCAGACCGCACAATCAGCCACAGTGTGATGCGCTGAATCTATCGCTGCGCCACACTGATGACAAGTGGGTGACTCCTCCCGACCAATTTGGTGCAGGAACTTTACAAAGCGCCCATGTCCGGTCAGAACCTGCACCAATCTGTAGGAAAGCGTCCCGTGCTACCTGGAAAGCTATTGTTCCATGCGAGGACGGATCGTCGCCACAGTGGCCATGCCCGCTACTGAGGATCCGAGATGATCGCTCCATTTTTGGACCAGAGCCTGGTCGGCCAGGGTCGGTCTGACCCTTCGGACCTCGTCGACATCAGGCCGCAGGCCATCTGCCCTTGCAGCCGCTCTGTGCCGATACACGACCGCTAAAGCTTCCGCCCGTAGCTCCCACGGGGGATCGCCCGCTAGGAGGGTCGCTGTCCAGGATACTGTACGGTAATCTCGTATTGCCCTGACCGCTATTACCCTCTGCGCTTTGTGCAATATCCTCTATATTAGATGTGGTCAATGCGGATGCACCCTACAACGCCATACTGGCGACGATACCGGCGTACAATCTCCTGCAGGGCGATCCAGGACCTCCCACATTAGGCAGCAATCTACCGAGTGCAGCCGCTGCGTTTATGAGTCGTGGGGCTAAACATTTAAAATGTGCCACGAAGCTCCAGATTATAACTTGTATCCACCCACAATTAAAAATAACCTATCTGGTAGACATACATAGACAACGCAGAACACTTCGGTATGACGCAATGACACGGACTTACAAGTATGGTGCGGTAAATGTGCTTTGACGGCGTAAAGCCACCATAACCGCGTGTTACCGCGAAGAGCCCGCGCTGGCCGCAAGGCACGTATTTCCCGAAGCCGCGATACGCGTTCCAACCCTCCACAACACCCCACCATCTCACTGTACTGCCTCTGAAAACAAACAACGCATACGTTCGACAATAAAATACAAAAATATATAATTAGTGAAATCGTAAAATAGTGAAAAATCCATCATATACTCATTACAATAGACAGAATTTTGCGACAGCAAGTTTGGGAACCGATTTTTATTTTGCAATTTCAAACTAATCAAAAAGGTTACTTATTCACGTTTACAAAACGTTAACTATTTTGTAATAAAAGCCTATTATTTCCTTATTGTTTTACACAAAAATTTAAAAAACGTGCATAAACTTATCCTAACATTGTGTACACTAAAATGAGGGTGTGTTTGTAGGTATGGATGTTTTGTGTGTTTCGTGTGTTTGTAAATGTATGTATGTGTGTGCGTGTGTAATTGTGAGCTTGAGTGCATTGTACATAATTGTTTTAAAGTTAAAATTTTTCGTGGTTTATCGACCTATAGAAAACTATTTTAACGGGTACTTATCACGATGGCGTCTTTGAATTTTGTCGATATTTCGACACAGATGCATGACCGTGGTCACGACGTAACTGCTGTAAGAGGTTGTGTCAAGCTGTCAGGGGCTGAATCTGTCTACCCTACGTCTAATCCTTTTATTTTTCCAAAGTTATGCCCAATGAAAAAACGACGCAATTTTTCAAAATTAAAACGAGACGGTGTGAGTGTAGTATGCCAAAAAATGGATGTGGATCCGATGATAAATGAGACGATTAGACGTAGGGTAGTCAGATTCTGCCCCTGAGCTTGACACAACCGCCTACAGCAATTACGTTGTATCCATGCAACTGTGTCGAAATATTGACAAAATTCAAAAACGCCATCGTGGTATGTACCCGTTAAAATAGTTTTCAATATGCATTGTACTTATGATGGTAAAAAATTCATTCATTCTTTAATATCATCATTTGTCGTACATTAGAATTAATGAGTCGACTAAAATATCTATGGCCATTCAAAAGTGCTTAAATCCTAGTTGAATAATGTTGGTACTTACGTCAGTCAGTCGCAATAGTACGGAATCCAGTGTAAGATGGCAGGCGAGCCGCGGACGTGTACGTTCTCGCAGCGGCACGTCGCAACGCTCCCGACGCACGCGTGCGCTCGCAGTCGACGGCCATACGACGAATCGGTGAGCGCCCAGCCACGTGGCCTTCATGCGCTCCTGTACAATAATAAATAGAAATTTTAACAAAAAAAGAACCGCCTTCAAAACAAACTTACAAATACATTAATACGCTCTAAAAAGTAAGAAATAATTGCGTATTCTTTTAGTGTTCTTTGTATTGTTATATTCGGAGTCGGCGTCAGCCAAGGTAGATGTTCCCCGGGTGTCCTCTTGGCAGCTCCCGCGTCTCTACCACCTGCAGTTATACATATATGTAGGCACCTCGGTATTTTAGTAAGGCGGTTCTTTTTTTGTTTAAATTTATATTTATTTTTTGATTTTTAGTGAATCTGAAGTAAACTAACAAATTTGTCTCAACATATGTACACCTAAAACGCGTGTCTCATATGAGATAACCGATTAAATGAAACAACTTTCAAAAGTTAAATTTACATTAATATCGATCGAACACACCCGATCGAACCCGAAACCACCGCTTCACACATAATTCACCTTTCAAATATTACAATGCAGCAACAAAGTAAGGTCATTGGCATTTGATTACAGACAGTTATATATTTTGCCAAAAATCACACTCTTACTGTAAGCCGTTGAGGAGTTCCATTGATCTTCATATTTAACTACGACTAGCACTTGACCATACCGAAGTTACGGTAGGCGACTCAAATATCTGGATAGCTTATAGAAGATTCTGCCGAATATCTTTGATTTGCTCCTAAGAATTCAAGAGTTCCGGCACTTTGTCATGGATTCCATCATCAGAACCATACCAAACTATCACAAAACAACCCTTGAAGTATATCCTTACTAATAAAAAAAGAATCATCGAAATCATCGAAACATGCTTAGGCAAATTTAAGACTTATCCGGATTTCTCATGGATGCCATCATCAGAACTGGTTTTTAAAAAAATGGGACCCTATGACGAGTACCACCTTTCATTTAAAAAAAAGTCATCAAGATCGGTCCACCCAGTCAGGAGATATGAGGTAACAAACATAAAAAAAAATACAAAATACAGACGAATTGATAACCTCCTCCTTTTTTTGAAGTCTGTTAAAAAGTAAATTTAATGAAACGTTAAATCGAAAACTCTCAAATGCCTCCAAGAGTAGACTTGTCTTCTCCATATTCCAGTACGCTTCTGAATCATGGCTTATCCGGGAAGTGGATTGCAAACGAATAGATGCTCTGTAGACGTGTTGATGGAGAAGAATGCTCAGCATACAGTGGACCGCCAAGAAGACCAGCAAATCTATTCTCAGTCAACTTAAGGTAAAGTCGAGACTTTCAAAGATATGTTGAAAAATAATTCTTGCCTACTTTTGGTCACGTTGCTCGCCGAAACCCAGACAACCTTGAAAAATTATTAGCTCGGGATAGTCGAAGGTAAAAGACCCCGCGGGTGATCTATAGCATCTGATCTGATTGAAGGAAAACCGCGAAAGATGGACCATAACAACGACCACCTCACTGAAGAAGAATGCTACTCAGAGGAAGACTCAAAATAAAAGCAATGACCTCCTCACTCATAGGGGAGAAGGTTTATAAAACATAGTATTGTGTCTGTGTCACATCCCAGAATTGCCCGTGGGTTATACACAGGTTTCTCCACGATATTAAGCTTCATCGAAAAGTACAGTGTTAAATTATAAATAACATGCATGGAAAATATGCTTCTGCATATCCATAGTTATTTGGATGATCTAAACATATAATAAAATGTTTTTTGGAACGAAATTCCTTATTGCGCGTTGTGAAAGAGGGCTAGACGGAAAAGATTCTTACGAAAAGTTGTCACGACACTTTTTGCTATAGTAAGCTATTGTAAGTTGTGCGGCGTCGTATGTTTCTATGTTTCTCTGTCTGTCTGTCTCTCTCTCTCTCTTTTAGAAAGCAAACCAGATATTTTTATTTCTATTCCTAAGTTTTCGGTCGACAATGCCAAACCGACCTAAGTGTGTTTTTCTATATTTTCGGTCGACAATGCCAAAGCGGCCTAAGTGCGTTTTCCTAAGTTTTCGCTCGACAATGCCAAAGCGGCCTAAGTGCGTTTTTCTATATTTTCGGTCGACAATGCCAGAGCGGCCTAAGTGCGTTTTTCTAAGTTTTTGCTCGACAATGCCAAAGCAGCCTAAGTGCGTTTTTCTAAGTTTTCGGCCGACAATGCCAAAGCGGCCCAAGTGCGTTTTTCTAAGTTTTCAGTTAACAATACCAAAGTTGCCTAAGTGCGTTTTTCTATATTTTCGGTCAACAATGCCAAAGCGGCCTAAGTGCGTTTTTCTAAGTTTTCAGTTAACAATACCAAAGTGGCGTAAATGCAATCTTTTATATTTTGAAATGATTTTTATTATTTATGTATAGTCTTTCTATGATGGCTATACAGTGTCTAATGTATAGTCGACGTGACGATGGTTATTGTTTATAAATCATTGAAATTAAAACAAAGTTGATAACTTTGTTAAGAAGTTTTTTTTTATCAATAAAAAAATCATGTTAAAAAATGTATATCCGAATAATAATTTTCTCTATACCTCCAATAGAACTTAAAATTCATATTTTTGTAATAAGGAACTTCGTTCCTATCCGGTGTCCCACGACACCACACTATTTTTTTATTGCTGACAAGTGATGATGTAGTCTAAGATTGCAGCAGTAGCGCTCTAGCCTGGTAAAAGGTTATTTCACTCTTTGTTTTCCACATGGTAACCACAGTTATATTTATGAGTAATATATACGTTTTGGTTATCAGTAAATAAAAGAGCAATTAATGTTATGAGATTTGATTCTAACACTTGGTAATTTGACATTTTCTTTTTCTTCCCACTTAGAACATAAAATATTAAATTAAATGTTTTAATTTTAGTTGTTGACGTTACAACATGTTATAAATTGGTGAAAACCGACTGCACGCACCGCTAAGCAAGGTATAGAGGGACGGCCTAGTAGTAAAACTGGAAGTAGGCCGATCGCGCATCTCTATCACTTTATTACAACAATTTTTCATAAATATTGACTTATATAAAATCGTCGCTAAACCGACTTTACAGACAATTGTTTTTAAATTGTAAAATTGTATTGAGTGTCGCGCCTCTAAATAAACAACAATTATTATGTTTCGCTTATACATATAAATAGAATTTGGATAGATATACTGACCGCTAATTCAGCCAGTGTGCAGTTTGCCATAATTCCAGCTGGAACTTGCATGGGGTCCCAATACACAGCCAGGTTTTGTAGTTCGAGTAATTTGAATGAGCAGGGATCGTCTAGAGGTGTAAAACCACGGTGCCAGTTCGCGTCGCATGATTCTGCCGCGAGGGACTCCACAGCCAGTCCACATGCGAACGCACGCCCGGGACATGTCAATGTATCTTCATATCGTATGTGAACATCGTTTAATTTTAACTGCAAATAAAGGTAAAAAGTTATCAGAACGGTTATAAGATAGCTATGTAAAAGGATACGATAAGCAATGTAAAAGAGGTAAGATAAAATATACAAAAGGGATAGGATAAGAAATGTAAATGGAATACGATCAGGTACTTAAAAAGGGTAGTATAAGGAATTTAAAAGAAATAAGGTATGTAAAAGGGATAGGATAAGAAATGTAATAGGAATAGGATAAGGTGTGTAAAAAAGGAAAGGTTGAGAAATGTAAAAGAAATAGGGTAAGGTATGTAAAAGGGATAAGATAAAAAAAATGTAAAAGGAGTATGTAAAAAACAATCCATAATACAGTGAATTTGTTAATGTACATCTTTTCGTAGATTTATATAATATTCGATTGTATTATCTATAGTCTATCTTTATTTATATTCTTATTTATTTTCTGAGTCCAGTGGCTGTTACTAAGTTAATATTTTTATTTTCTCCTATTTGATGTTAAGTAGAATTAGGACTGCACCTGAAGGTTTTCCACGATGTTGGCGAGTAAGCCTGTGCCATAACTGAGCCATGATGAGTATGATGAAGCATAATAACCAGCATCGTTGGCCTCATGTTCAGCTCTCCACTGGGCTTCCAGTCCATCCAGCAAAGTAACTTTGCGCTCATGTGCGATTGAAGCTTCAACACTGCTGTCCCACTATAAAAAAATAAATTCTTTACACCTTCTTCCTTTATAGTACCCAAGTCAGTTATGTTATATGTTTCAAATGTAAGTAATCGTCTAGTTTAGGATGTTAACATAGGAAAACTGACAAAAGGTAAATTATCATTTACCTTGTAACGCAAATAGTATACCGTACTTCTTTGATAATAAAGTTGTACCTTGCCTGAAGATCCTCTCTCAATTCAGACCTATATAAATTAGAAAAATCTGCCTTGCAAGGATTTGTATTTCTGTATATGACCCCCTAACCTATATTAGATATACTATCCTGCAATAACTTAATTAAAAGACAAATCCATGTGTTTAGTACCTGACAAAGACAACCCTAGTTCTACATATTATATATTGTTACATTATATATAGCAAATATTGTTTTTCCATATAATAACTATTATCATAACTATTATCTCTATTACAAAATAGGAGTTGGTGGTAAGAGGGTAAAAAAATTTTTAATTGTATTTTTTAATTCCACACCCCACATAAAAATAACCAAAAAATATATAATATTTGTCCAAAAGATAAAAAATATTTTTTAAGGTGGATCACTCTTAATATTTAGGGGGATGAAAAATAGATGTTGTCCAATTCTACACCCTAGCCGATATTCACGTTAAGATTCACAAAAACTTCCACAATGTGGCACGAAAATTCTATATACTAATATTTCCAATGCAATAAGAGACCTGATTTGAAATATATAATGACCCACAATAAAGCGGCGGCGCTGGAAGACATTTTTAAGCTTTTGGAGTGGAACGGATTGGGCATCAATATCAACGGCGAGTACATCACTCATCTACGGTTCTAGATGACGTGGTCATTATGGCAGAGAGGAAGATCTCAATACAATGCTCGGTGACTTCAGTAGAGTTTCTCAACAGGTGGGCCTGAAAATGAACATGGATAAGACGAAAATTATGTCTTATATCCATGTACCGCCAAATTGTTGACGAGTACACATACCTGGGACATATAATCCAGCTAGGTAGGTCTAATTTCGAGAAAGAGGTCAACCGCCGAATCCAACTGTGCCTGAAGGCCAAATTCTTCGAACAGTGCGTGTTGCCAGTGATGACATACGTTTCTGAGACGTGGTCGCTGACTATGGACCTCATCCGGAAGCTCAGAGTCACTCAGCGTGCGATGGAGAGGGCTATGCTATGCTGATGGAATCACAAATCCGTAGTAGAACCAGAGTCACCAACATAGTCCTACGAATCGCGAACCTGAAGTGGCAATGGGCGGGGCACATAGTCCGAAGGACTGATGGACGTTGGGGGCCAAAGGTGCTGGAGTGACGACCCCGCACCGGACAGCGCAGTGTAGGCAAACCCCCCACAAAGTGGACCCATAATATAAAGAGGGTCGCTGGTAACTGCTGGAGCCAGGCGGCACAAGATCGGGCCTTGTGGACGTCATTACGTGAGACCCTTTGTCCAGCAGTGGACGTCCATCAGTTGAAGCGACGACGACGACGACCCACAATATAACTCATTTCAAAAAATACTAAAATTAGATATTAAAAAGATATTCAACATTTGATTAATTATCAGAAGTCATAGAAATTTTTACTTCATCTATTCAACTGCACAAAAAATTGTAACCAATAAACATATAGTAAACACAAAATAAATACAAAAGAGAAAAATAAATGAGCAAAACAATAAATGAGCAAAAGTACAAAAGAGAAAAATAAATGAGCAAAACTCTGTTAGTCATATAAATAAAATTCGCATGTAAACCTTATCAAGAATATCTCATACTAAGCATGTCAAAAAATCTTATCAAAACATGAGTTAGTTGACAAGGTCTTTAGATTTGTTACAAATGTTTGAAATTATATATCATTAAAATTGTTTTAACCATTGTATTGTTAAAACTATACAATTGTTGAAAGCAAGTGCATTACAATAATGATTTACATAATTTAGTAATAAGACCTTGAACATAGTATGATATAGTTTTATTTACTAATATAATATTCTATAATTTTCATTTTGTTCTAATTTTTTTTATATTAGGTACTTTAATAAGAAGGTAAAGTAAGTGGCAGCCTATTAATATCCTGCTTCTAGTCACTGGGCTACTCAAGTAGACATTGATTTAGACACCTATGAGTGTAAGAAACAGGGTTTTAGAAGCATAGACCCAACACACTAATCCAATATGAGTTAACAGGTTACACATACACTAGAATTCCTGCATAGGTTTTCTCACAATAGTTTCATTCACTGAATCTTACCTTCACATGATGTGAAATTTAAAATTAATTTTGTTAAGAACTAATTTAACAGAGGTTAACATATATATAAACTTCAGCTTTTTATTACTACTTTTATATTTATATACGGTATTTGTAGATTGTATGTAGTGATAAAGATTATTGACCTACTTGTTTGCAAGTATATGTAAATTAAAATATGTGTACATTTTACCTTTTGTAATAGTATTTTAACTATTTCATTATTATATTAGAAAATTGTGCATGAGGGTAATTTCTTTACGGATAAAACGCGTGATTAGCGTCACGAAGATGTGCAGCGATTTTTATGCTAATTTGCTTCAAGGTTTTGGTAGTTTTAATATTTACAAATAACATGTCGCATATTAATTTGCCACTAATCATTTAATAATTTTGCGATTTTGCCTCCCAATCTGCAGTAGAGTAGCGTGGTGGGTCCATGTTCTAAAAACCCTCTCTCATATGAGTGAGGAGGCCTGTGTCCAGCAGTAGGATGTTAATGGGTTGCTACTTACCTTACCTTTTTTTATTTAATATGATATTTTTCATAAAATATAAATGAAAATATTTCATAAATTTTAAATTCAAAAACATTATTATTATTTACAATTCATCATTTGAGATTTCATTAAAGTATTTCTACTAATTTTCGATACTTTGAATGTTTCAATGACAATTAAATTCCTAACATATCTTCCTTTTCCCCTCCCTCTATATCTCGGAAATCTAAAGTTTTACATTTATATAAATATAAACATGACTTAAAAATTACTTTGCCAAAGAAGTTCTGACACTTTTATTATATTTTATTCCTGTAGCTCTTTACCATACTTTTGAGACATAACATCTAAAATATTACCAATGTTTTAAGGGTTTCTTTGCACCCTGTTTCTAGAAAAATACATAAAAACCCAAACAACTTTTTACAATATAATTTTATTTTATTTTATTAACTTTAGAAAAATTAAAATGCTTTCTTATTGCCTAAATAATCCTTCCGGGAGGTTAATATACAACCATTATGGGATCAATATTAAGAAATAATTTACATAGCCCTATATTATGATAAGGCTCTTTAAAGAACTCCTTGTTAAAACTAACAAATTTTAAACACTTTAGCACACACAATACACAAATTGAAATAATGATGCAGATGAGAAAAACTGATATGCTCTTCATAAAATATTTCATACCTCATCTAAATTCACTGGTGCAGCCACTAAGTAGAGCTTTTCAATGGCTATAAGCCATGGTGCTGACCGTATTTGCCTCACTGGCACTTGCAGCTGTACTTTGCCAATAAAGCCAGCTTTAACTTCAATTGGAAGTCCTAAATGTCTAAGTGCATCTTTCTTTAATGGAAGGTTTTCTAATTCCACTTTTCCTAAAATATACAACATTTATCAGTAAATAATCAGAAAATGTAATTATGTATGTCCATTATACACAAAACCATCCAACTGATGCTCCCCATGATGCAACCATCCAACTGATGGGGAGCATCAGTGATGAACCAGGCTTATTAAAGAGACAATAATGTAAACTTGGGATCTATTTCTCTTATTCTCACATATATACATATTGTATATCAAAATTAGTCATTAACTTTCAATCAACAACAGGCAAGCAAGAAATTTGTATTCGGTATGATGCTGTGTAGAAACCATAACAGATTAGCATGCTTCCATCTTATACTATCATCGCTTACCATCAGGTGATCATGGTCAAGCCCTAACCTGTCAGCCATAAAAAATGAAAGAAATGCTAAGCTTATATATATATATATATGAGTTCCAGAAAAAGAACATTTATTTCGAATTTGATTCCTATTGCAAATGAAAACTCAATGATACTTATATAAACTATGTTTAAAAAATGAACTACTGAATTTTTGGTAGTATTTTCACAATGGATTCAACATTCCGAAACGTTGGTAGATTTATTACCAGCCGACGCAATAATGACGTTTCAGAAGAGCTTTCCAAGTCTACTTAATGAATAATTTTGATTTGAATTTAAGCGCCAAAATCTGACTTTATACCAGAATAAACACAACATGATATGATTACCGGATAAGAGGGCAACGCTCAGCTGATCAGTGTTGAGGTTTTCCACATACTTCCCGAGATAGTTGTTCAATACCCAAGCCACAAGTCCTTCCAACATTGTGCATGATCCTCTTGTCGGTCTTTTATTCAAATGAACACTTTCACACTATTACTTCTTTCCTAGATTACAAATATCTTTTTTCAAAATATCTTCCTTACATTATTACAATTCAACGTACTACCACAGAAGAATTAAAATAAAACATCTTTGAAGTTTTTCTTATTATTTAATGCAATATTATGAATTATGATTTTGACATAATTTTGACTGTCACTTGTCTGTCATTTTATAGAAAAATGTATATCAAACTATCAGAGAAAATGTTTACATCAGAAAACTTTGATTTAACCACAAAATACTTGTATTATTTGGTAAACGAAATAAATTATATTGGTTGGAATGGCAGTCAAATTAAGCATTTATCTAATATGTCATAATGATAGTAAAATTAAAACTCGAAACGTAATTCTTCGGTTAATAAACGGAAATATGTGCGCGGATTTAGACAGAATTCGATATAAACCACAACTAGTGAATCTTCCATATATTTATAATTTGAAATTTAAAAAACCAGACTAATAATGAAAGATCTGATTTTACACCTCCGATACCTACTTGGTGAAAAATCTTTGGTAACCCCTTTTAATATATTATTATATTGTTTCCTATAATAAATTATATGGGATTTAGAAAGACTAGAATATTCGAAAACAAAATCTCAGTTCCTTCATACCTAGTTTGATAATTTTTTGGCATTGACAGTAGTAGCCTACTCAACTTTGACAGCCTATCTTGACAGTTTCAATAGTAAACGATACGTCGTCGCTTAATCATAGTAAAATAAACCTAATATACATATATTGGTATTATAATATAGTTGTTTTGAGTTACAGAATTGTTTAATAATGAAATCAGTGCATATGATGGGGAGGATTTTTAAACTTTCGGCATCAAATATAACTGCCTGTTGCCATAGAAAACCGATAAGAATACACGTTAGATATAGTGCTACAGTAGGATGTATAAATAATAGAAGGTTTTTTCCACTTAAAGCATGTATCCGCAGTTTAGGATTGGGCCCAACCTCGAAAGATTTTGAAGAGCCCACCCAAATATCAGGACCACTTACGAAAGTACATGCAAACGAGCTGGTTTTACGTTTAAACGATGAAGAGAGAAAAATGTTATTTAACGCCTTGCAAGAATACGCATCAAGCAGAATCAAAGAAGAGTTTGAAGGTGATATAGAAAGATGGGCACAAATTTAAATTCATAAAGTGAAGATTAAACCCTGAATTATAGTCCTTATGTTGAAACACAGCATTGTGTTATATTTTATATTAATTAGCTGTTCCACACATGGTTTCAGATTCCTTTTATTATAAAATAAAAGTAGGATTAGTTACTGCTTATAAATCGACCAAATGCCAGTTAAAGTCTCATCAAAATTAGTTCAGTTATTTTTAAGACATGATAAAGGTTACACAAAGTATAGTTCATATATCATTCATACATAATTATAGTTGAAATACATATATTCTTTCATTTGCATTCAGCGAAAAACTTAATGTGACATTATAAATAGACACTCAAGTTTTATTTATTTTTAAAAGTGTAGATATCTTAGTCTACTGTGTCATTCTCTAAAACACTCTCATATTATAAGATTTTTGAAAAAATCTGTTTTGTTTTCAAAGAAATTCATGATGTACAAAACTCCTCCTGATAATAAAAAATATATCCCATTTGAGGCATTTGAATGTCATGCACATACATACATTTCACTGGTTAATAGTAATAGTAGCTTTATTGAAAACAATTATTTTTTATTTATATTCTTGATGTGATTCTCTATTACTAACAATAATTTTAGATAAATTGGCTGGTCAAAGGTGGAGATCTAAACTTGGAAGACCCAGTAAAGTACCCACTTTAGGAGATGTAGATCCCACAGGAAGTTATTGTCCCGTTCCAGAAGATTGGTTGAAGAAAAAATATGGTAATTACACAATTAAAAAGTAGAATCATGAAAGACTCTGTAATATTAAGAGTCTATAATATTGTATGACTGTTGCCTAAAGAGAATTTATTCTAAATTTCAGCTGCCACTGTACCTAAACCTTCTACAAAAGAGTTATTCCACTGTAAGTATTAAATTAATATTACACTAATAAATGTTCAATATGAAAGTTCAGGAAGGAAAGGTAAGAAAGAGAAGAATTTGTGGATGGACTAAAATGTTCAAGCAGCTGTGTGTGAAAAGAAGAAAGCTTGGTCCGATTGGTTGGCTACAAAAGTGAACCAACAAATGCAAAAGGCAACAAATGATGACATAAAAAAGGCAAGAATGGAATAAAAAAGGGTGAAAGTAATTGTGAAAGAAGCTGTAAGAAAGAAAAAAGAAGAATGCAGCGATATGTATGATAGGAGTCTTTCTGATGATTTTCAGTCAAACAAAAAGTTTTTCTGGAAATCAATACAAATTGCCAGAGGGAGATCTACTACCTTGGAACTTTGTAAAATCAGAAGTTTAGATGGAAGTTAAATAAAAGGATAAGAATGGATATTGAAAAGATGGAAGGATCATTTTGAAAGTTTGTTTGAAAGAAATGAAGCAGAGGTAAATATGGCCTCTGCGGATAGCAATGAATGTAAGACAAGTGATAGCGAGATTAGTATGGATGACATCATGAAAGCGATAAAAGGTATGAAATCAGGTAAGGCTGCTGGGTATGACAGAGTGTCAGTCGAGATGTTATAGGTTGGCCGCGGTATTGTAGTAGCTCAGCTGTAATGCCTTTTCAATATATGCTGGGAGAAAGCGGGCGGGCGGACGTGCAAGCGGGATTTAGAAGAGGAATGGGATGTACAGATCAGGTCTTTTCTTTACGCTGCATAATCGAAAAATGTTTGGCTAAACACCAAAAAGTTTATTGCACGTGCATACATTTAAAATCTCTTAAACCACATACATTTAGAAAAGGCCTATGATCGAGTGGTGAGGAATGAGCTGTGGTCAACGTTATTTACGTATGGGGTGAGTGGTAATCTGATTCATGCATTGAAGTCTCTCTATGAGGGTTCTACTGCTTGTGTCAGAATTAACGGGGCGTACACGGAGTGGTTTCCTGTCGACAGAGTTGTTCGACAGGAACCTGTTGCGTCACCATGGCTGTTCAACCTTTTCATGGATAACTGTTTGACAGATTTAAAAGATAGTAGGTTAAGAATGAATGAATTACTCATCAAATGTTTACTCTACGCTGATGATCAAGTAATACGCTAATGAGCTACAGGAGATGGTAAATATTATGAATGGAGCTTTGAAAGGGATAGGAATGAAAGTGAATGTAAACATAACGAAAATCATGCTTTTTGAACGAGATGAATCTATGATGAATGGCAATATTTTGATAGATAGGGGAACAAGTGGAAGAGGTGAAAGAGTTTGTATACTTGGGTTCTAAATTTACAAAAGATGGAACATGTGAAAGTGATATTGAAAGAAGAGTAAATGCAGGGAATATGGTAAATGGTGCTCTGCATGCCTTTATGAATAGCCAGATGGCGTCTCAAAGGGCTAGACTGGTTGTGCATGCTGGAGTGTTGGTGCCAACACTTATGTATGGTAGTGAAAGTTGGGTATGGCAGAAGAATCACAAAAGTAAAATAAATGCGGTAGAGATGAGAGCGTTGAGAAGCATGAGTGGATTAAAACTGAGTGACAGAGTGAGAAATAGTGTGATAAGAGAACGTTGTGGTATAAAAGAAGACGTAGTGACTAAAATTGAAAAAGGTATGCTTAGATGGTTTGGGCATGTAGAGAGAATGAATGAAAGGAGACTGACAAAAAGGATTTATGAGTCAAGAGTGAATGCGAAAGTTGGAAGGGGAAGACCAAGGCGAATGTTCATGGACCAAATCCAGGACATTTTAAATAAGGGCCAGGCCAAGAGAACTCTAAACCGACGAACTTGTATGAAAGGTTTAATGAGAATGAAAGAAGAGAAGGAGATATGCAAGGATTGAGGCAAGTGGAAGGATGTGGTCTCTGCCTCCCCCTATGGGAATGAGGCTTGATGCTATGTATGTATGAAAGTTCATCTTATTTCTATGAAACTGTTGGTAAATTAATTAGAAAATCAATGTAAAAGGATATGTTCGTACAATATTATATATAATCATTTTTTTTTTCTAGTTATAAAATGTTATTAATATGTTATAATACTTAGTGTGTCATAAAAGCTGTTATCATTATTGTTTTTGAGCTTTTTGTTTTAATATTTTACAGTATCACTAGCAAACTCAATACCATTTATTGGGTTTGGATTTTTGGACAACTTCATCATGATTATTGCTGTAAGTCAGTACTTTTTCTTTACATATATAGCAATAATTCTATCAATTCTGTCTATTATACATATAAATTAAATTGAACTATCTAGTTGTTATGTTAAAATAACACCTTCATACACATGGAATGAATGCTAGAAAGTTACTTCTACAAAACTGTAGTGTATTACTATTAAAAATAGATAGATAGAACTTTTTATTGCATTCTACATGGAACAATACATTACCTAATAATCTAAAAAACAAATCATGGAAGAAAATAATAGAGAAAAACTAAAATAAAATTTAAGCATGCAATGCAGCCTGATCTATGTAAATCTAATTTATGTTTACTTTGTGTGTTTAAATGCAATCTCATTTTAAATGTAATTTATGTATGTACAGCTTCATTTAAATTTTTTTCTAACTAATAAACATGTTTAAAATTTATATAATTGGTTAATTTATATAGGATTAACACATTAGCTTTTTTTCTAAGGTTCTTTTGTTGGGCAATGCTAATCGATTTGGATCAAAGATATTGCGGAAATTGTTTTGTGAATTTGAAGGTCTTTTAAATTTGCATCTCTGTATGTCAGTCATAGTATAAGGCTATTATTTTCAGGGTGACAGTATAGAAAGTAGTATGAGTGCATACATCACACTGTCTACGATGGCTGCAGCAGCACTGGGCAACACATTCAGTGATGTGATAGGAATTGGCTCATCATATTATGTCGAGCGTGCAGCAGCAATGGTGGGGTTGGGTGCACCTGCACTCTCACCTGTACAGTTGGACATGCCAGTAAGCAGACGTTTTTCTAACATGGTAAGATCAGATTTTCATTTTTACAATCTTTAATCTACAACACTCTTTACTTTACACATCTCTTTACTTTGACTTGGTTTGTATATTTAATACAAACATACATACCATTACAGCTCATTCCCATAGGGGTGGGCAGAGACCACTTCCTTCCACTGGCTACAACCCTTGCATATTTCCTTCCCTTCTTTCATCCTCGTTTAACCTTGCATACAAATTCATTGGTACTCTTGACCAGGCCTTTTTCTAAAATGTTGTGGATTTGGTCCAGGAACGTTCACCTTGATCTTCCCCTTCCAAGTTTCCCATTCACTCTTGACTCATTTCATTCATTCTCTCTACATGCCTAAACCATCTAAGCATATCTTTTTCAATTTTACATACTACATCTTTGTTTACACCACAACATTATATACATATACAACATACACAATATTTATGTCTTCTTCAATTTTAATATATATCCTTTTAATCCAATTTCCGCCACGTCGGTTAATCGAATGCATCAATTAGTCATTTCGTGTATTAAAAACAATCCTTATAACATTATGGTAAATTAAAACATGGCACTTGCATGCAGTGTTTTTATGTTTTTTTTTTTTACAAATAACTACTTTTGAATGTACTTTATTCTCGTGTTGGCAGCAGATGTATTAAGGTGCCAATTGAAAATCAGCTTTATACACTATCTTCTGTGAAAATAGTTTAACCTTACCATGTATATATCGGAACACACACACAATAGGCACAGCCATATGATTAAGAGTGATGTAAAGATAGATTTATCTAAAAAAATTGTATTTATTAGATAAAATGTGGGCTGCACCATTATGCTCAAAACATTTGTGGCCCACACTGATATATTCATAACATTTGTGGTGCACAACAATATACTCCTAACATTTGTGGTGCACAACAATATACTCCTAACATTTGTGGTGCACACCAATATACTCCTAACATTTGTGGTGCACAACAATATACTCCTAACATTTGTGGTGCACACTGATATACTCATAATATTTGTGTTCCTCTTATAAAAAAAGTTTGCTGACTTATGTAATAGGTCAAAACCAGGACAACATAAAAATGAAGCTGTAGTACCTGTGATAATCTGCGATTGAAAACAACATCTTAGTCCTCTTTTTCATAATTAATGTTACTACTGTGAAGAGACTTTTAGATCAGTGTCTTGACACTTAACTTGTTTGTGCAGAGGTTTACCTAGGTTTAGGGGTCCAAAATAAAGGTAAAGTTTATTATGAAACCAATTACTTTTCTGTATATTGCGAACGATTTTTTTATTTACCTTGTGACATTTTTGTACACCACAATGTTATAAAAGAAAACATAGTTATTACACAAAAGGCTTGGTAGCAATCTCCACCAGACAACCTTTGGTACAAGAGTAATTATAGCAGAACATACTGGGTGTTGTATTTTCATATACATACATACATACACAAATAACTATATACCTACTTCCTATATTCTTTGTGAATAAAGATTTTATATGTTCAGAATATATGATAATAGATGGATGGGATTTGAAATTCTATATCATATGGTGTAATTACTCTGATCACTAGCAGTTAGCTTAGGTTGGAGTCCTGACATGGTCCTATTTTTATAAATTGTGGCAACATGTGGTGGTGGCTTCGGTGGCGTTCTGTTACGATAATGTGAGCTTACATCGTTATTCTCTCTATTGGTAAGGAAGATATCAGAGCCTCAGGAATTTCTTTGTACACAGAAGTAAAACAGCAGTAAATCTTTCAGATTTTTTTACGATAAGTTACTTTCATGTTATAGGGCAGAGTTCTGGGAATTACTATCGGCTGTTTTCTGGGAATGACGCCATTGCTGTTTAAGGATGACGAGAAGAAAAACGACACCAAATAATTGCGCTGCCAAAATGTATCATTTAATATTTATATCAAATCGATATTATGCAGTAGAAAAGTTGCATGTTTTTTTTTTGTTATCAATTTTATAATGGAAAATGTAAATTATATCGTCAAAATGGGCCATCAATATAGATGACGAAAATAATTGTCTTAAATGGATTTGTGACAAAAAAAAATGCAACTTTTCTATTAATATAAGTAGGTCTTTAAAGATCGACGTTGTGTTATACTAACATATCGCTGGTATTAAGAAGACTTAAGAAAGTAGGATCTACTAAAACTGTTCGGGAGAATGTTAATAGAAGTGATAACTGTATCTAAGTTGAACTATTTAATGTTGAGAAAAGCTATAGGTTATTATTAAAATTTTATGTATCTTGATGATAGGGAAAGGTAAGGCTATTTATCAATAAAACCATAAATTTATTAGGTTTTAGATATAGATACTGACAACGGTATATGTCTATCGCACTCTAGACACTGAGTAGAGAGGGGGAAGCGTCTGTNAATATTTTCAGATAAATTGGCTGGTCAAAGATGGAGATCTAAACTTGGAAGACCCAGTAAAGTACCCACTTTAGGAGATGTAGATCCCACAGGAAGTTATTGTCCCGTTCCAGAAGATTGGTTGAAGAAAAAATATGGTAATTACACAATTAAAAAGTAGAGTCATGAAAGACTATAATATTAAGAGTCTATAATATTGTATGACTGTTGCCTAAAGAGAATTTATTCTAAATTTCAGCTGCCACTGTACCTAAGCCTTCTACAAAAGAGTTATTCCACTGTAAGTATTAAATTAATATTACACTAATAAATGTTCAATATTAAAGTTCATCTTATTTCTATGAAACTGTTTTATTAGAAAATCATGCTAAAGGATATGTTTTTGAGCTTTTTTTTAAATGTTACAGTATCACTAGCAAACTCAATACCATTTATTGGGTTTGGATTTTTGGACAACTTCATCATGATTATTGCTGTAAGTCAGTACTTTTTCTTTACATATATAGCAATAATTCTATCAATTCTGTCTATTATACATATAAATTAAATTGAAGTATCTAGTTGTTATGTTAAAACAAAACCTTTTTACATGTGGAATGAATGCTAGAAAGTAATTTCTATAAAACTGTAGTGTATTACTATTAAAAATAGATAGATAGATAGATTCTACATGGTACAATACATTACCTAATAATCTAAAAAACAAATCATGGAAGAAAGTAACAGAGAAAAACAAAAATAAAATTTAAGCATGCAATGGAGCCTCATCTATGTAACTGTAATTTATGTTTACTTTATGTGTTTAAATGCAATCTCGTTTTAAATGTAATTTATGTATGTACAGATTGATTTAATTTTTTTTCTAACTAATAAACATGTTTAAAATTTATATAATTGGTTGAGGGTTAACACATTAGCTTTTTTTTTAAGTTCTTTTGTTGGGAAAAGATAATCGATTTGGATCAAAGATATTGCGGAACTTGTTTTGTGAATTCGAAGATCTTTTAAATTTGCATCTCTGTATATGAGTCATAGTATAAGGGTATTATTTTTAGGGTGACAGTATTGAAAGTAGTATGAGTGCTTACATCACACTGTCTACGATGGCTGCAGCAGCACTGGGCAACACATTCAGTGATGTGATAGGAATTGGTTCATCATACTATGTGGAGCGTGCAGCAGCAATGGTGGGGTTAGGTGCACCTGCACTCTCACCTGTACAGCTGGACATGCCAGTAAGCCGGCGTTTTTCTAACATGGTAAGATTGGACTATCATTCTTACAATCTTTAATCTACCCCACTTTTCCATGGCTCAGTTTGGAAATTTAATATATATCCTTTTAATTCACTTCCGCCACATTGGCTAATCTAATGCATCAATTAGTTATTTGATATGTAAAGGTTAAGGTGCCAACTGCAAAACAGGTTTATGCTGAGTTTTATGTAATGTAAACTTTTTTGATACACTATTTTCTGTGAAATTATTTTAAACTATCCATGCACATACAAACATACACATGTACCTATAGCACATGAATAAGAGTGATGTAACAATTAGATTTATCTAAAAATAATTGTATTTATTACATTAAATGTGGGTTGCACCAATATACTCCTAACATTTGAGGTGCACACTGATATACTCGTAACATTTGTGGCGCACACTAATATACTCATAACATTTGTGGCACGCACTGATATACTCATAACATTTGTGGCACACACTGATAAACTCATAACAATTGTGGCACACACTGATAAACTCATAACAATTGTGGTACACACTGATATACTCATAATATTTGTGGCACAGACTGATAAACTCAGAAGATATGTGGCGCACACTGATATACTCATAAGATATGTGGCGTACACTGATATACTCATAACATTTGTGGCACACACTGATAAACTCGTAACAATTGTGGCACACACTGATAAACTCATAACATTTGTGGCACACACTGATATACTCATAAAATTTGTGGCACACACTGATAAACTCAGAAGATATATGGCACGCACTGATATACTCATAACATTTGTGGCACACACTGATAACCTCAGAAGATATAGGGCACACACTGATATACTCATAATATTTGTGTCCCTTTTGATAATCTGCGCTTGAGAACAATTGTTTATTTTATGATAAGAAAAACTATAGTCCTTGGTTAAAAGTACATGAAATCCACTTTTTATAATGACAGGGATAATGTCACTGTGAAGACTCAGACTTTAAGATGAGTATCTTGATATTTACCTAGTTATGGGTCCAAAATAAAAACATTTGTACATGTACATGTAGTTTGGGTTGGGAGTCCTGGGGTGGCTATTTTATTAATTGTGGTAACTTGTGGCAGTGGCCTCGGCCAAATCTACTTACCAGCAAGACGTACCACCAAGCAAAAAATTTGCGTTCTGTTACGATAATGTGAGCTTACATCGTAATTCTCTATTGGTAAGGAAGATATCAGAGGCTCAGGAAGTTCTTTGTACACAGAAGTTAAACACCAGTAACTCTTCCAGATTTCTTTAAGATACGTTACTTTCATGTTATAGGGCAGAGTTCTGGGAATTACTATCGGCTGTTTTCTGGGAATGACGCCATTGCTGTTTAAGGATGACGAGAAGAAAAACGACACCAAATAATTGCGCTGCCAAAATGTATCATTTAATATTTATATCAAATCGATATTATGCAGTAGAAAAGTTGCATGTTTTTTTTTTGTTATCAATTTTATAATGGAAAATGTAAATTATATCGTCAAAATGGGCCATCAATATAGATGACGAAAATAATTGTCTTAAATGGATTTGTGACAAAAAAAAATGCAACTTTTCTATTAATATAAGTAGGTCTTTAAAGATCGACGTTGTGTTATACTAACATATCGCTGGTATTAAGAAGACTTAAGAAAGTAGGATCTACTAAAACTGTTCGGGAGAATGTTAATAGAAGTGATAACTGTATCTAAGTTGAACTATTTAATGTTGAGAAAAGCTATAGGTTATTATTAAAATTTTATGTATCTTGATGATAGGGAAAGGTAAGGCTATTTATCAATAAAACCATAAATTTATTAGGTTTTAGATATAGATACTGACAACGGTATATGTCTATCGCACTCTAGACACTGAGTAGAGAGGGGGAAGCGTCTGTCCGAAATACGGCTAGCGCTGTTAGCGCTGAGTTAAAGTGAGACAGGAGGAGCCTACTTACCGCGTGAGAGAAAGGGAAGCCAGACTCAAACTCAAAATATCTTTATTCAATTAGAAATATTACAGCACTTTTGAAACGTCAAATTTTTTCTTCACATCTTAAATGTAAGACTGATGATGGTATTAAAGAATGGCTTAAAACGGTAACGTTATGAGAGACTGAGTACTGAGAAGATCCCACGACAAACTCAGTCGGGTATTTTTATTTTAACTTTCTTTTAAAAAAGACTGAATTTATTAATTGACATCTCTAGAATGTCTTGTGAAGTTTATTATAGAAAAGCGATAGATAGAGAAAGAGAAAACATTTTATTGCACACAAAATAAAAAGACATATCATCTATATACTATAAAAGTATACAGTTACCCTTAAAGGAGTTGTTAATTTTAATATAATGCCTAGGTTTGGGCCATGTATAGATCTTTGCCAATGAAACCAAATTTAAACCGCTCTCCTGAACCAAGTGTTTGTAGATCCAACTTTTTTAAATTTCATCCAACGATATATCTGTGCACATACAATATGAGCAGTTGTGTGTCCCGATTTGATTTATGTACTTAGTGGGAACAAATGGATTGTTATTTAACTTGTGTATATTGTATATACTGATCACACAAAATATTAATTTATATTTATTCGAATATCAATGTCAATGGTGTCGATCCTGCTGTTAAGTCTCTAATTTAGAGAATGTTGTAATTTTTAGAGAAAGATCCGAAAATGCGATCAATTCTGTCCTATGTTTCAATTCTGAAACCTTAGAAACAATTTAGATGAATTTTGTGTGAAATAAGAATCTACTCTCACATTTAAATCAATAATGCAATCTCTAATAGAAATAAAGACTTTTTGATAAATCAAAATGAAATAGGCAATGTTTTTGAAGTGAAACTTCTTTAGGCGCATGAGGGTAAAATTATTATGCTAATTCGTTTGGGGGTTAAATAGTTTTAATATTTACAAATAACATGTGGCATTTCAATTTGCCACACGTCATTTAATTTTTCATAAAATATATTAATTTAATACGACAAATAACACGTGGCATTTTTTATTTGCAATTCGTCATTTGAGATTTCAATAAATTATTTGTATTAATTTTCTACACTTTTAATGGTTTTAATGACAATTAAATTTCATTTTTAAGTGTCGGAAATCTAAAGTTTTATATTAAAATCCTGAGTCCCCTAGATGAGGCAGAGGGCGTCCATAGTGCTCCGCCATCGTCGTCCGTTTTGGGCCATGCTTCAAATCAAATCAAATCAAAAATATCTTTATTCAAGTAGGCATATTACAGAACTCTTGAATCGTCAAATTATATTTTTTTTCCACATTCTGATTCTAATATACGCCTGATGATGATACTCAAGAACGGCTTAAAATCTAAAGTTACGAGGGTTCCTTCGCGCCCTGATCCGAGAAGAACCCACAACAAACTCAGTCGGGTATTTTTTTTTGTTATCATCATCATTACAATATCATAGACTAAGATCATTACAAGATCTAAGACTAGATTATATTGTTTTAATCTAAAGTCTTAGATTTGTATAAATATAAACAAGATTTAGAAATTAGTTTGCCAAAGAAGATTCACTTCTGCCTTGTATAAATTTTTTTGCAAAGTTATAGTCTCCTGAGAACTTTCTGGAAACAATTTTTTATAGGTACAAACAAACATATCTGTAATTAATGTATGTAGCCATGAGACTTTATCAGGAATACTTTGTTTATATAAGCTTATTGCCTTTATTTTCTCATTATAGTAAACTTGCATCTTTGTGACTTTACCTATAGGTATAGCTTCCATTGCAGGAACTGCCTCATTGGTCTAGTGGTTAGCATGTTCGACTACAGACATGAGGTCCTGGGTTCGAGTCGTCGGGCCAATTCAAAAATCAATATTGAGTTTTCTATTAAGATTTTCTCAATATTTGCCCGAAGTTAGGAAGTTGGTGGTGTGCTCCTGATCTCCTGCGCCTGACCTCTCTCCGGTCGTGTCGGATTCCCGTCACATCGGACTATGAGAGTGAAGGAATAGAGAGTACACTTGTTGTGTACTATGCCTGCCAATCCGCAGTGGAGCAGCGTGGTGGGTCTATGCTCTAAAAACCCTCGCTCCTTGGAGTGAGGAGGCCTGTGCCCAGCAGTGGGACGTTAATGGGCTGCTACTTACTTACAGGAAGGTATATATACAATTAGGTACTTTAGAGCCATTATTAGAGCTAATACTCACACTGTACATTAAATTAGACTCCTAAATGATAGGTCAAACTTTATAGTATTTTAAGAAAAATTAGAGAAATTTTATAAAGACACCAGAATTGACACCAGTGTTAACAATATGTTATAGACTGCACAATGCACTTTAGCGAAACACTAAATAAATTAAAACACTGTGAAACTTCTTTAGGCGCATGAGCGTCACGAAGATGTGAAGCGTTTTTTATGCTAATTCGTTTTAAGGTTAGGTAGTTATGATATTTACAAATAACATGTGGCATTTTAATTTGCCACTCGTCATTTCATAATTTAATATATTATTTTATTAAAATTGTCTTTTCTAAATTTCCACCATTTAATTCCATTTAAATAATAATTTCTAATATTGACAAAAAACACGTGTCATTTTTATTTACAATTCGTCATTTGAGATTTGAAATAAATAATATTAATTGTCGACACTTTTAATATTTCAATGACAATTTAATTTATTATCTTCCTTTTCCCCTCCCTCTAAGTCTCGGAAATCTAAGGTTTTAGATTTGTATAAATATAAATAAGACTTAAAAATTACTTTGCCAAAAAAGTTTCACTTCGGACTAGTATACTTTGTACTCACTTTTTAATGTTTTCATTTTGCAATTAATATTAATTTACCTTATATATTAAGATTTACAACCTCGCAAATTGTTTTATTGTAAATCTCTACAATTGATAATGTGATATATATTTTTTTTACTCAATTTTGTGTTGTGTGTGCTAACAAATAATTCATAAATGTATTAATTTTATAACTATTACGTTGTCCGAGCGTTATTATAGTTTCCTTTAACCCTTCCGGTACTTAATATCAAAAAGTTAATCGTGATCCGAACGGGGGTACCAAAAGACCCCAGTAAAAATAAAAACTGCAAAAGTTTTATTTGTAAGACTTTTATGATTACAAATCATATAAAGAAAGCAACTCTTCTAATACTATAATTGTTAAATTGAAACTCATAAATGCGGTACTTCAAATCCCCCACTTCGGGTCGGCTAGGTTAATATGGTACTAATTAATTACCTAAAGAATCACAATTAATTAATATAAATTCAAGATAACTTTTAAGACGTTTATTAAAAATTTTGTGACCTGTAAAATTCGCAATGAGTTTTTTTTTTACATTTGAAACCAGTATAAATTAGTCTTTATAATTTTTTGTTTTAAGCAACAGCAAAGTTTTTGCCATTTTTAAGTCATTAGTTCTTAGGAATTAAATGTATTTACAGCAATGTCTTTTTTATTGATTTTTTTAACCTTAACCAGATTAGGCTCGACTGGAGAAGTACCACTTACAGTATTACAGCGTGAAGTGGCAACATTCTCTTGCTCTGTTTCATTACCTGTGAGGTTGGAGTGGATTTGTAAAAGGTGGTATTTTTTGGTGAGGCGAGTTTTTTTATTAAGATTTTCTCAATATTTGGCCGAAGTTTGCGGTGTGATCCTCCCACGTGCCCCGGAGAGCACGTATCATCTCTTAATGTTGTGTCTGTGAAATTTATTTTGTCTAATAAGTAGTTGGTTGGTGGACTTAATATACTGCTGCTGGATCCATTGTCAAAGGAATTTAGAAAATTGATACACTTTTATAAGTATGGAATACGTTTAAGAGAAACGTAATTATAATATTTCTTTATTTGGTGCAACAAAGGCCCATTTGTTAATTAAATTTTTACTTAAAAACATTGTTAGTAAGAAAAATAAAATCAAAGGTTTATACAACTATTGTTCGCGACTTTTCCCTTTAATTTGTAAATCGACTTTTTCCTTTAATTTATTAACAATACGTTAATGAAATTAGATTGGTATCGTTCGTTTTTGAATAAAAAAGTTTTGTAAAAATAAAGTTATGTGTAATTAATGTAATCCCTCTGATTGGTGAGAAATAAAACACCAATCATAGGATCTATATTTTATCCAATAAATTAACAACCACCGTCGTTTGCTTGTCACAATAGTGCACGTTTGTCAGTCGTAAAATCGTACATTAAATAACCAATTTCGGTGAACAATATTCCTGCTGAAACAACAGTTCTAAATAATTAAATACTCGTCTGGTGACAAGTAGACGGCGGAGCGTTGGAGTGAAGAATCTGGTGGCATTTTTCATTCTAACCTGAACCGGCAAGTCTTCGCAAGAGTGAGCTTACGAAGGGGCTCACACATATTTAAATTTAAAACTATCTAACTAACTAATTACTAACTATCTATAGAAACTATCTCACCGCACCAAATCGGATTTCTGGCGAGTCTAGTTTTCCCGATAGCATTTTCAGGAGCTCGAGCGTAGTCTTGCCAGGAGAGATAACGTCCTCTTTCTTATGATGGCATAAAAGTCATCCGTTCTCTCCTACGCGAACATGCTTGAAGCTGAGCAAAACCGCGGCAAACCCAACAGTATCCTGAAGCCGTTATTGTATTGTATCCTTAATGTGTCTAGCGACTTCAAAGTGTAGTTTACCCACAGACTCCCGGTGTAAAAGGTTTGGTTATTTTAGCCTCTTTACAATTATTGTGAATTTTTAATGATTGAGAGTTTATTAACAGAGCGACATAATCGCAAGTGATTAAGCTCTTTAAAATGAGGTCCTGGGTCGGGCCAATTAATAAAAGCAATATTTAGTTTCTATTAAGATTTTCTCTATATTTAACCTGTGTTGTGTAGTACACCTACTTATATTTGGAGTCGGTGTCAAGGTAGATATTCCCCGCTTGTCCACTTGGCAGCTCCCGCGTCCCCCCCACCTATAGCTATATATGAAGCTACCTTGGCTGACACCGACTCCAAATATAAGAATACGAAGAACACTATAAAAGAATACGCAATTATTTTTACTTTTTAGAGCATATTAATATATTTGTAAGTCTGTTTTGAAGGCGGTTCTTTTTTGTTAAAATTTTTATTTATTTTTTGATTTTTAGTGAATCTAAAGTAACCGTGTTGCAATGGACCAACAAACGTAAGCTCATTGCTATTTGAATACTGACACTTATATTTTCTGCCTTAAACCACACCCTTACTGTAAACCGTGGAGGAGATCCATTAATCTTCATATTTAAGTACGACTAGCACTTGACCATACCGAAGTTACGGTAGGCAACTCGAATATCTGGCTAGCTTATAGAAGATTCTGCCGAGTATCGTTGATTTGCTCTTAAGAATTGAAGAATTCCGTCGCTTTGTCATGGATTCCATCATCAAAACCTAACCAAACTATCACAAAACAACCCTTGAAGTATATCCTTTCTAATAAGAAAAGAATCATCGAAATTGGTTGGCGTGATCTTGAGTTATTCGTCCACTTGTCGCGCACGTGCTTAATGCAAATTTAACACTTATCCGGTTTTCTCATGGATGCCATCATCAGAATTGGATTTAAAAAAAAATTATCAAGATCGGTCCACCCAGTCGATAAGGTAATAAACATAAAAAAAATACAGACGAATTGAAAACCAACTTCTTTTTTTGAAGTCGGTTAAAAAGGTTGGGAATCACTGATTTAGCCCTCTACGTAATTTTAAATTAAGTTAACATTATTTTATCTTAATGGACATATTAGAATAGATAGGTACCAGAATAGATATAGAGAATACCAGAGAGGTACTTTAAGAGCCACAATTAATGACGCAGCCGCAGAGATCAGCTATAATATACAAAGAGCTAGAGAAGAATTAAAACGCACCATTTCGAAATTGATATTTAATACTGTCTAAGAAATAATTATAAAAGCATTTACAAGGAATCAAATGCACATATTCCCCTAGAATATACATACAATTCACAACTTGTGTAAAGGAGTTCTGTTCAGGATATCAGATAAATAAAGCAAGCTTAAAAAAACGAACAATATATTTTTCCATACAAGTCGCAACTACCAAATTACATTTCACAGCCTTTACGAATAATTCCCTTTTAAATTAGGGCCAAAAGGGAATAAACTATATTTTTAATGCCCAACAGAACTCCTACAAATAATGTACACCCATACCTCGCTATACGGCCGCTCGTTATACGGCATTTCAATATAACGGCCCCCTTCAATTACCTTTTCCATTTATAGCTTAAAATGTATATGTAAGTATATGTCGGCGGGTTTGAATTTGATAATAGTGTTTCTTTATGCTGTCATGATACTTTGTTAAAATATTGTAATTATACCGGATGTATCAAGTACAAACTCAGTGCTATAAATAAGTTGATTCTCAGTTAATTGACTCTTTTAATAAAAAGAGTGAATGTACATCATATAACTTTAGATACAAAAACAAACTCGTTATAAAGTCTAGTAGGCTGCATAAAATTGACAACTCATTTAAGGGTAACTGTATACGTTTCTATAATAAACTCCCACAAGACGTTTTAGAGATGTCAATTAATAAATTCAAAGTCTTTGTTATAAGATAGTTAATAGAAAAATCATATTATATGTTGCAAGATTACTTAGACAATAGAAACGAATTGCTCTAATTTGAATTGAAACATATTAAACTAATATGATATTGTAATGATGATGGTAACAAAATACCCGACTGAGTTTGTTGTGGGCTCTTTTCAGATCAGGGCTCGGAGGAACCCTCATAACTTTAGATTTTAAGTCGTTCTTTAACACCATCATCAGACGTACATTAGAATTGGTGCGTGGAAAAAAAAAATTGTATTTGACGATTTAAAAGTGCTGTAAAGTGGCCTACTTGAATATAGATATTTTGATTTGAATGCAACACATTCTGTAGGTGATTGTTTTTGGTCACTATTGTAAAAATAGTGTTTTAAGTAAATGTCGTGAAATTATTATGAAATAGTGAATATTGAAAAAGTTACTTTACATGTAATTGATGATTAAATGACTTTATACGAGTAATTGGAGTATTGATTGCCTCTGCTGGAGACACGCACCGACATAAACATATGTCTGTTATTATTTTATGTACAAATATGCATACTTGTTATGTATTTATTTTTGATTGAAAAGAAATAAAGATATAAAATGCATTTTGAATGTTAAACCACGTTATTTAACAAATTTGGAACCGATCCTATTGAATAGAATTATTGTGTGAGTGTGTGTGTTGTGTATGCACACATATGGTTTATATGAAATGTGTTATTTTTAGTCTATCCCCATTACTTTTAAGCAGGCTGTTTCTTTTTACCTTCTGTTGTATTTATGTTTCTCGTGTGGTGTACAATAAAGTATTATATATGAATCTATATAAAATAATTGATTATTTATACTGCTTTTTCGCTATGCGGCCAAATTTCTTGATGCGTAACTAGGCCGTAAAGCGAGGTATTGGGTGTATCATTTTATAATTAACTATTCTTCATACCTATAGGTACACTTAATTGGTTCTTTAGAATTATATTGAGATCCATATTAAATAACACTAACCTACTTTAGTATACCGAAAATGTTCGGTATTATTATTATTATTATTATTACACTCACGTTAACCCATTTGCAGACCAAATAATTTTCACAACTTTTACAAAAAGGCCAGTCATAGTATAAAAAAAAAACCAACAAATTCACTAAATCCCGGAATTGCACTTGGTTTTATGTTGAAAAAATTTCCAAAACTTCAAATGAAGGATAAAGCTGTCTTAGTAAGTATATAACTCAACCTTTAAGCTATTTTTTGAATTGTAATTTTTTTTTTAAACCAGAAAGTTTCACAGTTTTTTGAGTTTGTTTTGTTCACAAACGAAATGGACTCGGCGAAATATGTAAAGGATTTTTTTTAGACATAAACAGTCAAAACCGAATATAACGACATCGTCTACAACGACAGATCGGTTATAACAACCGAATCTCTGTATAAACTAATAAGTAAACAAAAACGCTTAAAACAACGAAAATTGCCCGATATTCATCGGTTATAACGATCAACAGAACTTGTTCCAGAAAAAGCTTAAATACTGCTGACTAAAATGACCGAATACTCTAAAGCTAAGTCTAGTCTACGAACTGTACTGTAGGTACTTTATTTTTTTCATATTTCACTTTTTTCACATTTTATTTAATAATGTTCTTAAGCATAACGGAGAACACTACTAATATATATATGTCGGAGTGTAATAGTTTGTGGAACGCTGGCGCTATCTGTCTATCGGCGTGGGACAAAGTCAATAGTGACAATCCTGCGCGCGTCTCATTAGTTCTTGGGTGACTATTCGCCAGAGTGGTCGACTATTAAAACTATCGCGTTCCTAGCTATTATTCTTAATGTGTTTGATTAAATCGTTTTCGAGAACATTAAGTGAAAAGTATTTGATTGCACCAACGCCCACTGTATGGAAACTGAATTATAGATGCCGCTAATGAAGATGTCGGCGGAGAACCCTATGCTTTATGCTTTCGTCTCTTATTCTCCGACATATATACTCGTATGACTACTTCTGTATATTGCTTATTGCGTTGAAGGGATTCAATGTCGTTATATCCGATTTCAACTGAAAAATCTTACATTAAGTATTTCACTAACACTGGCGATTGCACAAATTGTTATAAAAATTGTTTCCCTTGAATTTTTAAAAGCGTACAATGAACAAAAATGGTTTAAGCTCAAAAGATACGGGATCATATTGTTTTCATAATTAACATTATATTGAGAGCGAGATAAAACAAATACAGTTACTTAGAACATATTGGATAGATGAGTATATAGAAAGTCTGAACATTGATGAAAAATTAGGCCGATCGCGCCTCTCTATCGCCTTGAGCGCTCTCACTCGCACGCTCGGGTCAGTCGGAACGTGACAATAAGTCATGCTTCTTCTTCCTTTTAGGTACAATTTTAAAACTTGATAAATATATTATCTAAGTGACAAAGGGTAATACATTAGGTTCACGCCACTGGATGAATGATACTAATTTAATGATTTATTTACATCTCACATTCTCTTGTAATTCCTTGCGTTACCAAATAAATGTGGTCCGCTCTCTTATTTTATATGGATATTGTGATAACATGAAAAAAAATCATAGGGCCTTATTAAAAAAAATAAAAGTGTGTGCGTACCAAGTACACACACATGTCAGAAGTGAAACTTCTTTGGCAAACTAATTTTTATGAAAAATAGTCTAATAAATGGTGAAATTACGAGAGGCTAATTAAAATGCCACACGTTATTATGTGAATAATACTACCTGACCGTCAAACGAATTAGTATTAAAAACGCTGCACATCTTTGTGACGCTAATCACGCGTTTCATGCGTAAAAATTCCTCATGTGCCAAAAGAAGTTTCACTTCAGAGGTTTGAATACAGTTTAAACCAAGGACTAAGGTTTTTCTTATAATGAGTAATTGCACTTAACCTCAGCTTGTTTCCGGGACTAAGGTCAATAAACGTCACAAATGGTAAACCAGGGTTGCGAGGGTTTAATATTAGGCTGGAAACAGTGCTCGACCGACAATCAGCGCTGATCGTCGGTTTTGAAAATGCATTCAGTGTTACGCTGACGTGGAACGTTCTGTGTCAATATTCTTTATTGGTTTGAATGTACGCCATGTACAGCCGGTTGCTCCGTAAGCGAAGCACTGGACGCATCCACACAATCTCATAGCATGTTGGTCAACCGACGAGCTGGACCGACGGCTCGTCCGACCGTAGGCTAGCTACACCGTCCGACGGTCAGCGCTGACCGTCGGTCGAGCACTGTATCCAGCCTAACATTAAACCCTCGCACCCCTAGTTTACCATTTGTGACGTTTGGCGTGGTTTTGAGCAGTTGATCTAACACACGGATCGACAACCTTTTCTTATAGAAGATAAGACTATTTTTGCGTTATATTTAGAGGTGGGTGATAAATATTATCACGGTGAAGAAGTCAGTGATCTGCCGACGGCAAATATCGCTGTGACAGGCGTGAAAGGAACAACGTTCCAAATTCACGACAGTTCTTCTAAAGTCACCTTGAGCGTAGCAACGCAATGAATTGGGAAGAAACTACCATGACAGACGTCACCGTGACTTCTGTCATGGTAGTCTACTGTCTATGAAAATTAGTAACGTTTTTGATTTAATAAATGAGATTTAGATAAGTGATTCACACAATGGTGGAATGTTTTTTTGGTAGCATTTTCATTAGTTTAGGCAAAATGTTTTACCAATAAAAAACAAAGGCGGAGTTTCCTAAAATTTACTTCTGATAGATTCCATTATGTCAAAAAAGTTATAACCAAGATTTACATACCATAAGATATAGTTTGTAAATGTGAAAATTGAAATTTTAATGTGAAAAATTTGATTTTTTTTTATTAACATCTCCGAAACCCCCGTTGCGGGTGGAATTTTGTAAAATCCGTTTTTAGCTGACCTCTACTCGGCAAAAGGAATATTCCTACCAAATTTCAAGTCTCTATGCCTTATGGTTCAAGAGACGTCGTGATGAATGACTAGTTACCTGGATATATATATATATATATATATGTATATGTNTATGTATATTCTTTAAGTAACAATATTAATAATTATCTCTCACTTTAACTTAATATGAAATCATTGAATGGGATAAAATCTACTCACGTTCTTTATATTACATGAAAAATATCGAACACGAATTTATATATTTATTATTATTTACTAGTAGGTACATGAAATATTAAATAAATGATAATTTCAAATATTATTTTTAAAAGTGTGTGTACTACTGTACACGCGATAGAAGTTATACTTCTTTGGCGTAAAAAGATAAAAATCCTTTTTTTTTAAATTATCTTTCGCCTCATTCTACGTTTGTCGAAAAAATGACACTAACAATAGATAAACGTAAACTAACTTTCATTGGATATAAATTGTTTATAATCTGTTTTCTATAGTTGAGTCTGAAAGTTATAATTTTGACAAGAATGTCACGTTGACAATTTCAATGTCACAACATATCTATAGCACAATCTATATAACAAGTAGTATAAAATAAAAACTAAAATGTTAACTATAGCTAACTTCAGGGTGTCGGTTTTTTGTGACGGTGTTTGCGCGCATCGTAAAAATTTTCTATTCTCATTTGTCTCCAACGCGCCGAAAGAAGTATAACTTCCAAAATACCTTATACAAATCAACAAATATACTGCAGAACTATGAACTTTAATGTTGTAGACTAGGTATATTTCATTTTTTTTTTGATTTCTTCATTTATCCTTGAATTTTATCTATGCAACGATTTAACTCACATCATACGTGACCGCGGTAACCGTTAGTACCCCTGATCTGAATACACTCTGAGAAACCTGAATAAATCCTCTCTTAAAAGAAAATGTACTTTAGTCCAGGGTTCGTCAAAACGAGGCCGCACGTTTAAGTCCCTACGATGCGGCCCGCAGACATACAAATAAGAGTAACGATATACATGTTAAAAAAAGCGAAATTTTGTTTTATATAAAAAAAATGTGTTTAGTAGGTAAATTTTATCCTTATAACATTTGTGGCACTTCTATAAGAAAAGGTTTTATAACAAAATCAATATGAAAGCGAATGTCTAAATTTAAATCGCGAATTAGTTAGTCCACTTTTTTATAATAAGGCCCATAATATTTAGTCGAACCAGCGACAGATCAGTTGATTTTTTTTATAAAACAAAACACAGTAAACACTAGTTTACACAGCGCCATCTATCGAAAGCTCACGCAAAGGGTATAAAAGTTTCTATATAAAGAGAAGAAATTCATGACAGACAGAGAGTTATAGTAAAATTACTAATAATCAATTATTGTGAATATCTTAAACACAATTATATACACATATTATGCTCCGAAATGTATATATTCAGCGATAAGACCGCCCTTTTGTATATTAGCTTTTTTATTACTCGTTGCACTCTTATACTTTTGTCAGTTTTTGTATAGTGTACAACAAAGAGTTTTTGTATATATTGCAAGTGTTATTTTATGAATATAGAGCAAAAATTAGTTTACAAAAACCAAAAAAGCAACATGGAAAAATATGCAACTTGCCTATTACAGTAATAAATTAATTATTTTACCCTATATGTATTATTGCGATATATAAGTACAAGGATATAAGGTAAAATGTACTCGAAAATGCATATGTTATTGCTGTATAAGTGTCCCTTAAAGGTATTATAATTAAAATTTAAATTATGTAATCTCATTATTGTGTTTTGTAAATTGCACAAAATTTATACATTATTTTATAAAATTTCATTACACATAATTTTAATTAATTAAAATTATTATTCATTACTCTTAAATACATTAGAAAGCCCTAAATATAAAGGACGAATAATGACTAGATGGATTCTAAAATACCCATGCTTTGGGTAATTTACAAAAATTTGGGTAAAATAAATAAAAAGAATAAGGTAATTTACATAAAAGTTTGGGTAATTGACACAAAAAATTTTGCTAATACACAGAAAATTAAAAATAAATTAGATTAATTTACCCAAATATTTTGGTAATGAACACAAAAATGTTTGTAAGTTACACAAAAATTTTGGTAATAAATATAAAAATTTGGGTACATTACACAAAAATTTGGGTAAATCATATAAAAAGGGTAATTTACTTAAATAATTGGATAATTAACACAAATTTTGGGTAATGCATATAAAAAGGGTAATTAACACAAAAATTTAGGTAATTTGCATTCTATACTAATAGCTATTTACTGCGGTTTTAAAATTTTTGCATACATACGTTTATACGTATCGTTTGTCTGTAGATATACTCCTTAACCTGGGCCAATTTTTATGTGTTCAAATGAATTCAATAAATGTTTAAATCAACAATCCTATTCGATAACACAGCAAAATTAACACACACACATTAAATAAATTGACCCAAAACCCAACCAAAATGCTTTGAATTTTTTTTAAATTAAGTAATAATATCTTCGCTCATAAGATAGAATTTACAGCTAAAACCCACAACACATCTCTATATCCGGGAAATACTATCGGTAATATGGTATGCGGTATTTCTAACGAAGATTTCTTTCAATAAAAAGCCACGCTGGTGCAACTCTTCGCTAGGAGACGGTCCTTCGAGCCATATTAGATTTTCGGTCAATGTGGTGTAGCGGTGCGTTCCTCATCGGTACGGTTTCGGCGCAACGCGGCAAACAGAGCACGTGCCGCTGTATCCCCCACCCTCCTCCAACCCCCCCGGGCATCACGCACCGTGTACTTGGACTCCTCGTAACCAGCACGAGCACCGAGGATGATGCTAAGCGCTGAAGCATCCTGCCCGTGACAACCGGAATACCGGTACTGTGGTTTTTTATCGAACCGACACCCCACAGATTGCGCACCTGAAATTATTTATATAATGCTAGAGTACTGTCTTAAAGAGACAGCTGTCGATACATACGTAGAATAGAAAATAAGAATAAGTGTGGTTACGATAGAATTGAATACATTTTTGAAGTGAAACTTCTTTAGGCACATGAGGGTATTTTTACGAATGAAACGCGTCACGAAGATGTGCAGCGTTTTTTATGCTAATTCCTTTGAAGGTTAGGTCGTTTTAACATTTACAAATTTTATTGCTAATTCGCTTGAAGGTTAAGTAGTTAAATTCAAAAACAAAATTTAAACAATAGTTTCTAATATTGACTAATTTTGGCATTTTTATTTACAATTCGTAATTTGAGATTTCAATAAATAATTTACATTAATTTGAGACATTTCATATTTTAATGGCAATTAAATTCCTAACATATCTTCCTTTTTCCCCTCTAAACTTCGCAAATGTAAAGTTTTAGACTTTATAAATATATACAAGACTTAAAAATTACTTTACCGAAGAAGTTTCACTTCTGTACTTTCTACGCACGCACTTTTCATTTTATTATTGTTGCAGACAGTTAAGCATCTGTCTGCTATGCTTTCTGATAAATTGTGATATTTACTTAATGCTTTGTTAGACGATGATTTTAAGTATTATCAGTATAGTCTTCTTTCGACTACGCTTGACGTTTTCAGATAATTTTGAAGTCTTTTTCATGAGCATTTCGGGGAAACGGAGGAAGAATTGTCTAATTAAAATCTTCTTTCGAAAACAATTTGTCGTCAAAGGGGGCCTCCACACCTCTAAATGTGGGGGATAGAATTTTTGTAAATATTCAAATTCATATAAATTTATGTGATGATCTTAATACTTACCTTGACCTTCGCTCCCGATCTAATAATAAACTAAAGCATCCAATATGTAAAACTAGTTATTACAAGAATTCATTTACTATCCATGTTATAAATTTATGGAATGCGCTACCTGGTAATATCCGTCACTCAGAGTCATTAGCCACTTTCGTTTGAAAGAGTACTATTTGGCTGAAAATTGCTGTGAACAACACTATATTTCTTTTTTATACATACATACATAACATCACGCCTCATTCCCATAGGGGTAGGCAGAGACAACATCCTTCCACTTGCCACGATCCTTGCATATCTCCTTCGCTTCTTTCATTCTCATTAAACCTTTCATACAAGTTCGTCGGTTTAGAGTACTCTTGACCTGGCCGTTATTTAAAATGTCCTGGATTTGGTCCAGGAACGTTCGCCTTGGTCTTCCCCTTCCAACTTTCGCATTCACTCTTGACTCATAAATCCTTTTTGTCAGCCTCCTTTCATTCATTCTTTCTACATGGCCAAACCATCCAAGCATACCGGTCTCAATTTTAGTCACTGCTTCTTCTTTTAAATCACGACGTTCTCTTATCACACTATTTCTTACTCTGTCACTCAGTTTTAATCCACTCATACTTCTCAACGCTCTCATCTCTACCGCACTTATTTTACTTTTGTGATTCTTCTGCCATACCCAACTTTCACTAGCATAAGTGTTGGCACCAACACTCCAGCATGCACAGCCAATCTAGTTCATTGAGACACCATCTGGCTATTCATTAAGGCGTGAAGAGCACCATTTACCGTATTCCCTGCATTCACTGTCCTTTCAATATCACTTTCACGTGGTCCATCTTTTGTAAATTAAGATCCCAAGTGTAAATATCCTTTACCAGTTCCACTTGTTCCCCATATATCAAAGATTCATCTCTTTCAAAAAGCATAGTTTTCGTTTTATTTACATTCAATTTCATTCCTTTCCCTTTCAAAGCTTCATTCATAATATTTACCATCACCTGAAGCACATGAGCGGATGACGCAGGTATTACTTGATCATCAGCGTAGAGTAGACATTTGATGTGTAATTCATTCATTCTTAACCCATACATACTTTCTTTTAAATCTGTCAAACAGTTATCCATGAATAGGTTGTACAGCCATGGTGACGCAACACATCATTTAAAAAATCGTCTATACTATAATAAGATTTTCCTACCAAAAAATTCCGCAATTTGCTTTTCAATACTGTAATATTTTTAAAGTAAAGTGGTAATTTACTATATATTTTTACTGCCATCACTATGACATTTTTATTCATTAGACTGGATTTAATCGGTAGTGCTTTTCTTCTGGTAGGACTTCGCTTGTCTTGACCTCTTTTTTCAAATAGTTGGATTTTGGGTTACAAATATAATTATCTCATAAATATATATTGAAGGGAGAGTCATTACTTTGAGTTCCTTAAAGAAGGGTTTACAACTATCAAGTGGTTTTAAGTTACAGATAGCTCTTATGTTATATTATCTTGACAATTATTTGGACCGGTAGTATTGAACGGATGCATACCTATAGGCATGATGCAGTCGAGCGTGAGTGCACACTGTATCCATTGACGCATGATATCAGGTAGCGTAGGTCGCGGCGCTACCAACAGCCTTGAAGCATCAAGCATTTGCACGAAGAGGAAGTCGTCGGTGTCAGCGTGCAGGTAGTGGAACATGCGCGGGTGCGTCAGAGACGTCACAGCCGCACGGTGGGGCCACGCCAGCACGCCCAGTGACCCCGTCGCACCGGCTCGTGCCCATAGAGCCCCTAATTCGCGCGCTGACCCCGTCCAACGTTGCGTGGCCTCGCAGTAAATAACCCCGCCCACGTGACTCAACGCGTGCTGTAAAGTCACATGTTCATATAAAACTCCCGAGAGTAACAACGGCCTATCAACGATATTAGAAAGAAATAACTTTAATCAGGGCATATGCAGTAACACTGACAGCCTTTGGGGTAGAAATCCATTCGACCCTAATGACTGAATCAACTTTTGGTAGTTTTAGCAATATTTTTTTATCATCCATATCAGGTTTTTAACATAAATTAAAATGTGGGATCAAAAAATAGGGAGAATATAATGACTATTATACACCGTTAAGTATTCTTTCAATTTGGGGAATAGATAAAAATTACTAGGCGCCAGATCTGGTGAATAAGGGGAGTGGTGAACCAATTCAAAGCCAGCTTGCTGAATGGCAGCACGCCACTTCAAAGTTTCCCTCTTCTTATCTCTTGGAAGGCGTTCCTCAACTTGGGAATTAAATAATATTGGTCTGTAATGGTGGTTCCACGTTCTAGGCCATAACCTTGCCAGCCAATGCCACGGCACAAATCTTCCTCGGGGTTGGTGATGATGGCTGTTTCCATTGCGGTTACGAAACGAGATAAAATGTTTTCAGAACTTGAAACTTGTCCAATAATATCCTCCAAATTTCAAGTCGATTTTGTGTTTGACTGTTTGTTATCATTCTCGGTACCGTTGAATTAGCTGAACCCGGGACTTCGTCTACATGAAATGTTTCTCGGGTAGCATTTTTCATTAATTTGGGCAAATTGTTTTACAAATAAGAAACATACGTATAACACCCCCGCAATCCGTTCTTAGCTGACTTCTACTCGGCAAAAGGAATATTCCTAACAAATTTGAAGTCAGTGGTAATGATGGTTCCAGAGATATCGTGATGAGTCAAGAGATACCTGGATATCTCTTATTATATATAAATACTTCCATTTGGAATTGAAATGAAATGAATTTGGAAATTATGAGATCCGTAGGAGAACTAAAGTCACCGACGTAGCCTACCGAATTGCAAAGCTGAAGTGGCAATGGGCAGGGCACGTAGTTCGCAGAACCGATGGACGTTGGGGCCCGAAGGTGCTAGAGTAACGGGCTTGCACTGGAAAACGCAGCGTCGGCAGACCCCCCACAAGGTGGACTGATGATATCAGGCGGGTCGCTGGCAGCCGCTGGATACAAGCGGCGCAAGATCGGGCCCATTGGATTTCATTAAGAGAGACCTTTGTCCAGCACTGGACGTCCATTGGTTGAGACGACGACGACGACTTCCATTTGAAATGCCCGTTTCTTAAATTAAGTGACGGATGGTAACTCTTCGGTCCCTCAAAACAATTTTCTTGCTTCACTGACGTCAATGGACGACCGCAACAGTTTTTGTCTTCCCTGCTCGATCTCCCTACTCGAAATTAAAAAGCCCACCTTGCGACAGTGAAATAGGGCGGAACAGACTCTCTTAACGTCAGAATGAATCTCTTACGTCGTAAACAGAGGTATTTAATAACGGCTCGCTTCTCATTTCTCTCCATATTCGAGGACACGTTCCGACGCGAAGAAAACAAATGACTACATTCAGAAAAAACAAAAGAGAACCGATGATTTTTTTCTTACAATGAAACACACTCCTTCACGTTCTCACTAGTTTTTGATCCCTCCTCGTATGTATCTAAATAATTTATATTCAATTGACAATAGTGACATTAATTAATTAAAGTACATTTATATAGCATAATATTGTAGTATAAGTTTTATTTAAGTTTTAAATAAGTAAGTAACAGCCCACTAAAGTCCCACTGCTGGGCTCAGGCCTCCTCACTCCGAGGAGCGAGGGATTTTAGAGCATAGACCCACCACGCTGCTCCACTGCGGATTGGCAGGCATAGTACATAAGTCTCTATTCCTTCACTTTCATAGTCCCATGTGACGGTAATCCGATACAACCGGAGAAAGATCAGGCGCAGGACCGACGGCTTAACGTGCTCTCCGAGACACGGGGGTGGCTCCCACCGCCAACTTCCCAACTTCGGGCAAATATTGAGAAAATCTTAATAGAAAACTCAATATTGATTTTTGAATTGGCTCGACCCGGGACTCGAACCCAGGACCTCATGTCTGTAGTCGAACATGCTAACCACTAGACCAATGAGGCAGTTTGAAGTTTTAAATAAAATGACAACTAATTATAAACGTTGTATACACCAGTAAAAAGAACATTGTGTCGGCCTCATACTCATATTAATATTCTTAATGTTACTTTTACCATGATTATCTGTCTATAAAATAAAAAAAAATTAAAAGTGCGTGCGTACAAAGTACACATGACAGAAGTGAAACTAGTTTTTAAGTCTTGTTTATATTTAAACAAATGTAAAATTTTAAATTTCCGAGATATGTTAGGAATTTAATTAACATTAAAATATTATAAGTGTCGAAAATTAATACAAATAATATATTGCAATCTGAAATTTCACTTGTTTTAGTCAATGAATTTAAAATTTATAACACGAGGATTCATGAAAAAGGTTACATTAAATGACCATTGGCCAATTAAAATGGCACAAGTTATTTTTAAATATTAAAACCGGCCATAAAGTTTAACCAGGTTAATCAGTTCAGAAGCCAAATAATTAATCCAAACTAACCAGTTTACTCAATTAACTAGTTAACCGGTTAAATTCATTAAACGGTTACTGAATAACCGGTTAAATTTTTAAGGGGATAAAAAGTAACTAAAATTTCCTCAATGGTGTTATAACAATTGATAGGATTTATTTTCACTGTAAAAAAATTTAACAATCATTTCAAATTTTCAAGGAAATTGTAATGATTTTGAGAAAAATCATTAAATATTATATATACTATATGTTCAAAAAGTAACGCGAATTTTGTGCTTTTTCAAAAATTGTTTATTTATTCATGAATATCTATTTTGTCCCCTTCAAAGTAATCCCCATGAGATATTATACACTTGTGCCAACGGTTTTTCCAATCTTCGAAGCACTTCAAAAAATCATTTTTTTTTATCTTGTTCAGCTCCTCCTTCGATGCCGTCTTTATCTCGTCAAGAGAAGAGTAACGTCGTCCTTTCATGGGCCTCTTCAGTTTAGGGAACAAGAAAAAGTCACAGGGGGCCAGATCTGGGGAATACGGTGGCTGCGGCATCATTAGTGTGTTGTTTTTGGCCAAAAAGTCGCGCACAAGCAACGATGTGTGAGCAGGGGCGTTATCGTGGTGCAAAAGCCAATTTTTGTTCTTCCACAAATCCGGGCGTTTCTGGCGGATTGCTTCGCGCAAATTGCGCATAACTTGCAGGTAATATTCCTTATTGACCGTTCTTCCCTGTGGCAAGAACTCATGATGCACCACGCCCCTGCAATCAAAGAAAACTGTCAGCAAAACTTTCACATTCGATCGAACTTGGCGCGCTTTTTTCGGTCTTGGTTCGTGCGGCAGCTTCCATTGAGATGATTGAGCTTTGGTTTCCACGTCATAACCATAAACCCACGATTCGTCACCAGTTATGACCCTCTGGAGCAAATTTGGGTCGTCGCGGACAGAGTTTAACATCTCATTAGCAATGTTCATGCGATGCTGTTTTTGGTCACAATTGAGCAATTTTGGTACGAATTTCGCGGCGACCCGTCTCATGCCCAAATCATTGATAAAAATCGAATGGCACGAGCCAATCGATATGTTTAGGTCCTCAGCAACTTCTCTAACGGTGATTCGACGATTGGCCAATACCATTTTCTCCACTTCATTAATTTTTTCGTCTGTTGTTGAAGTGCTCGGGCGTCCGGCACGCTCTTCGTCGTTCACATCTTCTCGGCCTTCTGAGAACATTTTGTACCACCGATAAACGTTGCTTCGGTCCAAGGTAGCTTCTCCGTATGCCACAGTCAACATTCGGAATGCATCCGCGCACTTAATTTCGTTTTTCACACAAAATTTGATACAGGTTCTTTGATCCATTTTTTTGAATAGGTAAAAATCGAAGACGATCCAAAACACGTGCAAGCAAAGCAGCTGTCAACAATTAAATGAACATTCAAAATGGCCGAGCTTGTCGGCATAAGTGAGAGACATGAGTACCAACATAACGCCACAAAAAAATCGAAATTCGAATATACATAACCCGCGAAAATTCAAAATTCGCGATACTTTTTGAACACACCTCGTATATCATGACAATATTTAACAGGTTAATTTGAACTTATTTGTTGGCTTCTGAACTGTTCAGTGTGAAAAAAAAAATTAACGATTCAAAAGTGCTATAATATGCCTACTTGAATAAAGATATTTTTGATTTGATTTGATTAACCTGGTTAAACTTTATGGCCGGCTTAAACGACCAAATTGTACAGCACTACTACCTAACCTTCAAACAACATCTGCGTGACGCTAATCACACGTTTCATTCGTCAAAATTTTACCATCATAAAGTTACGCCTAAAGAAGTTTCACTTCAATAAACCCGGGACCTCTGCTAGCGAAGCCAGTACTCAAATCAATACTTCGTCAAATATAAATTGTTATAAGTGTGTCACAAGCCAGGTAAACAATTTTATCAGGCCATCAGTTATCGATTGGGTATCCACTTAAGACATAGATGTCGTCACGATGGTGTAATGGCACAAATCGATATTATTCCGAGGCCAGCTGTACTAAATTTATTAGTTTTGTATATGGCTGGCATCTATACTTGAAATTATAAATGCAAAAGTAACTCTGTCTGTCGGTCCGCACTTTCACGCCAAAACTATTGAACCGATTTAAATGAAAAGACAGGCTACTTTTTAATGCATAAAAAGTATCGACCTGACCGTTATTTAAAATGTCCTGGATTTGGTCCAGGAACTTTCGCCTTGGTCTTCCCCTTCCAACGCATTCACTCTTGACTTATAAATCCTTTTTGTCAGTCTCCTTTAATTAATTCTCTCTACATGCCCAAACCATCTAAGCATGCCTTTCTCAATTTTAGTCACTACGTCTTCTTTTAAACCACAACGTTCTCTTATCACACGAGAGGTGGTGTAGGCGCTATATCTACAAGTGTTATTTTAAATGGACTTAAACATAAATTTATATACATACATACAGAATACATACATGGATACGTAGGTCAATAAATATATACTAAAGAAATATTAATAACATGCAATGTGAAAGAGGTAATAAATAGAAATTTTAACAAAAACAGAACCGCCTTCAAAACAAACTTACAAATACATTAATATGCTCTAAAAAGTAAGAAATAATAGCGTATTCTTTTATAGTGTTCTTCGTATATATTCGGTATTTGTAAGTTTGTTTTGAAGGCGGTTCTTTTTTTGTCAAAATTTCTATTTATTTTTTGATTTTTAGTGAATCTGAAGTAAACTAACAAATATGTCTCAATGTGTGCACACCTAAAAACGTATTTCTCATCTGAAATAACACCGTTTTAATGAAACAACTTTAGAAAGTTAAATTTACATTAATATCGCCACACCCAGGATCGAACCCGAAACCGTTATACCACCGCTTCACACATAATTAACCTTTTAAATATTGCAATGCAGCAACAAACGTAAGGTCATTGGCATTTGATTACAGACAGTTATGGAATTTGCCAAAAATCACACTCTTACTGTAAACCGCTGAGGAGTTCCATTGATCTTCATATTTAACTAAGACTAGCACTTGACCATACCGAAGTTGCGGTAGGCAACTCAAATATCTGGATAGTTTATAGAAGATTCTGCCGAGTATCGTTGATTTGCTCCTAAGAATTGAAGAGTTCCGTCACTTTGTCATGGATTCCATCATCAGAACCTTCACCAAACTATCACAAAACAACCCTTAAAGTATATCCTTTCTAATAAAAAAAAGAATCATCGAAATCGGTTGGCGTGATCTTGAGTTATTCGTCCATTTGTCGCGCACATGCTTACGCAAATTTAAGACATCCGGTCTTCTCATGGATGCCATCATCAGAACTGGTTTTAAAGAAATGGGACCCTATAACGAGCACCACCTTTCATTTAAAAAAAAATCGTCAATCTCGGTTCACCCAGTCGGGAGATATGAGGTAACAAACATTAAAAAAAATACAGACGAATTGATAACCTTCTCCTTTTTTTGAAGTACGTTAAAAAAAAGTTAAGCGTCGTTGTTGAATAAAAACAAGTAACATCAAAAATATAACAGCCATTTCCTACGCCATATAATACAAACTTCTGGTCCAACTTGGCTCTTAAGGGCTGTTTTTGAAACACCGTCTTTTTTGATGTTGTTGAATTAAAACAAGTAACTCCAAAAAATTAAAACCAATTCTTACACCTTTTAGCCCTATGACGAGCACCACCTTTCATTTAAAAAAAAATCATCAAGATCGGTCCACCCAGTCGGGAGATATGAGATAACAAACATAAAAAATATAAAATAATAATAATACAGACGAATTGATAACCTCCTCCTTTTTTTGAAGTCGGTTAAAAATATACAACCATACTTATTTGGCGTTAGATAGTAAATACTCTTTTAGTCTGCTTTTGAATAGGAATAGTCCAGGGTCATCCTCCTATGTTCTACCCTCAAGGGTGTAAAATAACAATCGTTACTAATATTATAAATGCGAAAGTAACTCTGTCTGTTAGTCGAATTTATTGAAATTTGGTACACAGATAGTCTAGAGCCTTGGAAATATCTCGTTGAAGTATTTATACGTGTGTGTCTTATTTGTAAAGTTATAACATATGTTACCCAAATTCCTTAACAGGCTTTAACATCCACATATTTTTCCAATATAGCGATGATTTTATAAAGACTGAAAATCTAAAGTCATGAGATGAGCTCATAGTCAATCATAACTTGTAAACAATAAAAAAAGCTTTACATTGTATTTTAGATCTTTTTAATTATTACTTGTTATATAGATTTATTTAGACAAATGGGAAACAAGTGGAAGATGTGAAAGAATTTGTATACTTGTGATCTAAATTTAGAAAAGATGGAACATGTGAAAGTGATATGGAAAGGAGAGTGAATGGTATGGTAGTGAAAATTGGGTATGGCAGAAGAATCTCATAAGTAAAATAAATGCGGTAGAGATGAGAGCGTCGAAAAGTATGAGTGAATTAAAACTGAGTGACAGAGTAAGAAATAGTGGGATAAGAGAACGTTGTGGTATAAAAGAAGATGTAGTGACTAAAATTGAGAAAGGTATGCTTAGACGGTTTGGGCACGTAGAGGGAGTGAATGAAAGGAGAAGAAGAAAAGGAACAACAAAAAGGATTTATGAGGAAGGGGAAGACCACGGCGAAGGTTCTTGGACCATTTCCAGGATATTTTAAATAAGACTCAGGTCAAAAGTACTCTAAACCGACGAACCTGCATGAAAGGTTTAATGAGAATGAAAGAAGCGAAGCAGATATGCTAGGATCGTGGCAAGTGGAAGGATGTGGTCTCTGCCTACCTCCATGGGGATGAGGCGTGATGCTATGTATGTATATTGTTATATAGCTATAAAGTAACTTCATATTTGTCTTACCTGAATGATGAGGGGTCGATAGGCAGATATGCTCTCATCGCTGACGTGCGAAGGAAATAGTCCCAGATCGAAATCTATTATGGCGCATTTAGACGAGTTGCAGTAGTTCGCCACCTAAAAACCATAATAAATAATGAACAGCCCATTAGAATCCCACAGCTGGGCGCAGGCCTTTTCACTCATAGGAGAGACGGTTTTTAGAGCATAGACTGCTCCACTGTGTATTGGCAGGCATTGTAACTAAGTGTATGAGATAACACAAGTGCACTCTCTCAGAAAGATCAGGCACACGACGGCTTGACGTGCTGGACAAGGCACGGGCTGGAAAGCACACCGTCAGCTACACCAATGAGGCGGTTAAATGAGTATTAAGAGATATATAATAATAAAAATCGCGAACATAGACTCGTCCCGTATAAGCTACTGTAAAATCAAATCATCAAAAAGACACTTATTTAACGAATGTTAAATGTTTTAACTGACAACTATCAATAACAACATCGAGTATGTGTGCAAATTTACGTGTGTCTATATAAAGGTGTTAGGAGACCGAAAAAAAAAGACATGCGATAGTAGATAGTAGCGTGGGTCAACGACCTTTAGCTGCCTGCGCGGCCGCCGCTAGCTGCCGACGCGGGAACTAGGGTTCGTTGACCCGTGCGTTCGAGCACCGCCAGATTTTCGTTTTGTGTTTCCTCGCTAGTTTTTTTTTTAGTAAAATAATTAATTTTTTATGAAACTATCCGTCCCATCATCAAAGGTATCATCAGTACAATCGCCTGTCTTCGTTTTCAGAACCGGTCACCTAGCATCCTGTACGGTTGGGGGTTATATGTATATAAATAGCTCAACTAGATACGTATACCTCATAAAATAAATCGTTTTGTTAAAGAAAACGATTTATTTTATGAGGTATACGTATCAATATACAAAAGTAATGAAATAAATGACTAGGAATTCAAGGAAGATTCACAATTCTAGGAAGCACGTAATAAATACATAGACTACAAACTCAAATTAGGATATAGAAGTAAGTCACTTATTTAAATGTTAGACAAACATAATATGTTCAGGTAAAATTATATAATACTATTATTATATAGGAAGATTTGTAGTTTTTTATTGCGGTTTTTTAACTCCGTTTCTAACAGCTATCAACAAGTTATATTGTATTTGTACACGTCAGGCTTTGCTAATGCACAAGCCCACCTTATCTAAAGAGTAAATTTAAACAAGATAATATATATAAGTACATTTCTAAGAACAGTCTTCGACCATCAAAAGGAATATGGAAGTAACATAAAAATAGGACCGAAGTTTTTACCTATCAGATAGATAGATAGATAGAAAACTCTTTATTCTACACCGTAAACATACATTTATATTCCCAATGATACACGAGTACAACAGATACACTATTAATAATCTCGTTGCCATTAAAATATCGTGGTATATCTCGTGAACGATTCTGGTGATAGCAGTTCAAGCAACATTAATGTCTCTCCCTATTTCAAAGATTTAAGTGTAAAAATATAACAGTCATAATAAATCCTTATGAATACGAGGAAAGAGGGACCATATAGTGATCTTTCAATTGCAGAAAACTTTAAAAAATATAATGACGTGACGGCAATCCGTCACGACCGGAGAGAGATCAGGCGCAGGACCGAAGGCTTAACGTGCTCTCCGAGGCACGGGGGTGGATCACACTGCCAAATTTTTCCCAACTTCAGGCAAATGTTGAGAAAATCTTAATAGAAAACTTAATATCGATTTCGAATTGGCCTGACCCGTTACTCCTACCTAGGACTTTGTCTGTAGTAAAACATGCTAACCACAATGCCAAGGAGGCATGACAAAATTAAAAGATCTGAACTTACAAATAGGCATACAACAAACATACACATATACGCACTAACACACCGACGCACACTCACACGCAAACAAGCACACACACACACACTCCTCACTCAATAGGAGTAAGGGTTTTTAGAGCATAGACCCACCACGCTGCTCTACTGCGGATAGGCATAGTACACAAGTGTACTCCCTATTCCTTCACTCTCACAGTCTGACGTGACGGCAATCCGACACGACTGGAGAGAGATCAGGTGAAGGACCGACGGCTTAACGTGCTCTCCGAGGCATTGGTATGGAACACACCTCCAACTTCCCAACTTCAACCAAATATTGAGAAAATCTTATTTATAACTCAATAAAGTGAAAGTCAAAATATCTTTATTCAAGTAGGCTTTTACATATGCATTTATGAATCGTCAAACATCGACTTTTCCATAATGACTTGTCGATTTTATGTAGCCTACTAGAATTTACTTATTTATTATATACTATTTATTGATTTTTGAATTGGCCGCACGCACATATATTACACAGACTCACTAAGGGTCCTTATAAAGCTGGAAGGGCTCCGCTTTTTTTAATGATAGAAATGTATATATAAACAAGGCGTTTATTATTTAGTTTTACTATGTTTAAAGAGTCTCACCATTGCCAAAGAGTAAGGTTTTAATCCTAAATTATAAACAAGGACAGTGTAGGGGAGACGGGCTGCGGCGCGTACGAACGCAACCACGAGTGCATGGTCGTCGTTACGAGCGTGCGTGACGAGCGCCGGCACAGTGGAGTTGTGCCATAATTGTGGGGTACCCTCCAAGCCCACAAGCCGGAGATATCGTTCCTCTTGCACCAGATGTTGCTCCTCTTCATCTCGTAGCTGTTCCTGAGATCAAGGAAACCTTCATTGTTGCTTATCCATGATAAAATTTGTACTGACTGTGGCCTGTACACAACCAGACAACTTTAATGAATCTAACCTAAAACCCACCATCATACAACTAGATTGGATTTTTGATTGTATATAGGGGAGGCTAGAGGACAGGATCTGTAAAAGAGACCTGCAAGGGTCAAAGTGTATATGCTGCCTATCACTGGATCCCATCACAACATATTTAATGATACTAGAGTACAAATCGTTGGTTTGTTTGCCTGGCTTTGCAGGTAAGGTAGAAAATAAACTATCAATTCTAAGGAACACAAAATACAAAAAATACAATTTTATAGTGACTACCCTACCAGCATAGATGTACCACTGAACAAAGAAATTTGTATTCTGGTACAATGCTGTGTAGAAACCATAAGGGGTATATCACCTCTTACCAGATTAATACACTTCCATCATAGACAGTATCATCACTTTCCATCAGATAAGATCACAGTCATGCGCTATACTGTCCAGCACTAGAAAAAAAACATTCATTATATCATCAAGGCCATCAGTTAATTAATTTTTAACAGCAATTGAAAAATTTGATGTGCACACTTTCATATTTCAAGTATCAAGGTTAAATTGAAATGCAGTTCCAATTTCCTTTAATTGCTGACAAGTTAGTGGTTAGCTGTAAATTAACCTGATGGTAATAAAGTCTAAGATAGAAGAGCACTAATCTGCTAAGAAGTAATTTACCCCTTATGGTCTCTACACTGCATCATGCCAGAATGAAAATTATTTACATCGCTACACATCCTTGGTCAATAGAATAAAATAAAAGTATAACAAATATATTTTCAATATTGCTTTATTAGAAACCAGATTGTTTTTAATATTACCTTATCTATATTTAATAAAAGTAATATTTATAATGGTTCTTAAGAAATACAAATGGTCCCAATCAATCATGTTGATGATTTCCTACCACAAAAACATACAGTAACTTCTTTATGTGATAAAATAATAATTTTAGTATCTAAAAGATTTAATTAATATTTATTTAAGATTCTATATCAATTTTTAATTCAAATATTAAGTGCTTAAACTGTTACGTCCAAAGACGTTAAAAGATGTTGAATAAAAAATGAAAGTAGAATTAACCTTCAACCACCTTAGAAGTTATATTATTATTAATAATCTGTAATAGAAATAGTCTAATAAATAATAATTTGTATAATAATAACCACCAAAATTACCTGAAAATCCTTGATATGTTGATGTGTCTGTGTGACAATGTTTTGAAAGGACTGCGGCGGTTGTGAATGGAAGATAATAAGAAACAAACTTATAGCAAAAATTGAGGTAGAAAACAGCAAAAAGCTTTTAGTTTTCATATTTATTACATTATCACAACGGAATATTTTAATACCATTTTCACGTTTTTATTTTTAAAAACACATTGATTGCAAAACACTTTTCAAAAGTTTACCAAATCAATATCACTGACGGAGGCGATATACGCATAAAAAATTATTTAGAATATTTTATCACTTGTGAAACAGACATTTGGAAGATTTTAAAATACATATCAAGTAAAACCTGATTTATTTAATAATTAAAAAATAACTTCCTTAAAACTTTTATCCCAAAAGCTTTATATACGGCATATAATATGATATAACAATGTATGAAATTGACAGTGACATTTGACAATGACAATTCTTGATTGTATGGAATCCGAATTCTCTTTAGGAGTTTCATAGACTATGTAAGCTTTCTCCAATCCACATGATACTGGCAAATTAGACGTGTTAAACTGATACACCAAAAAGTTTATAAACATAACATCAGTAATTCAATATTACTTACACCCGAGAATACCTATCCTTAAAGAAACCGTGGACACATTTACAATATAGTTAGAATCCTGGATTCGATTCACGGCAGGACAAATTTATGAAATCTTACTATATCGTGATGTCCACCTGAGGTTTGGTGGGAGGATTTGGCAGTGGTAATATACTACTGTTAGAAATGTCACACCGATTTGTAGAGGGCCTCCGCACTTTGTAGCTGGCCACACTGGAGTAGTCTCAGAGAAGCCGCGGACCTGATCACTGATCAGTCACGTTCGACATTTCATACGTCGTTGTCATGCTTATTTTAAATATTGCCGCCATTTTGACTTCTTTATGGATAAATAAACGTATTAAGTACCTAGTCTCCTTTTAATTAATAAGACTACTGTACCCGCAAATATGGTACCTAGAAAACATTAGTCTGCATCCAAGTATCTCCACCCCACAATATCTTAAATTTTGTTTTGCGTTTGTCTTGTCTGCAGTAAAAAAATACCTGAAGTTTTCACAAATATAATAAATATTTTTTATTTAATAAGTGTAGATTTATTAGGGATGTGTTGCGTCACCATGGCTGTTCAACCTATTCATGGATAAATGTTTGACAGATTTAAAAGAAAGTATGTATGGGTTAAGAATGAATGAATTACTCATCAAATGTTTACTCTACGCTGATGATCAAGTAATACTTGCGTCATCCGCTAACGAGCTTCAGGAGATGCTAAATATTATGAATGAAGCTTTGAAAGGGAAAGGAATGAAAGTGAATGTAAACAAAACGAAAGTTATGCTTTTTGAACGAGATGAATCTATGATGAATGGCAATATTTTGATAGATGGGGAACAAGTGGAAGAGGTGAAAGAATTTGTATACTTGGGATCTAAATTTACAAAAGATGGAACATGTGAAAGTGATATCGAAAGGAGAGTGAATGCAGGGAATATGGTAAATGGTGCTCTGCATGCTTTTATGAATAGCCAGATGGTGTCTCAAAGGGCTAGACTGGCAGTGCATGCTGGAGTGTTGGTGCCAACACTTATGTATGGTAGTGAAAGTTGGGTATGGCAGAAGAATCACAAAAGTAAAATAAATGCGGTAGAGATGAGAGCGTTGAGAAGCATGAGTGGATTAAAACTGAGTGACAGAGTAAGAAATAGTGTGATAAGAGAACGTTGTGGTATAAAAGAAGACGTAGTGACTAAAATTGAGAAAGGTATGCTTAGATGGTTTGGGCATGTAGAGAGAATGAATGAAAGGAGACTGACAAAAAGGATTTATGAGTCAAGAGTGAATGCGAAAGTTGGAAGGGGAAGACCAAGGCGAACGTTCCTGGACCAAATCCAGGACATTTTAAATAACGGCCAGGTCAAGAGTACTCTAAACCGACGAACTTGTATGAAAGGTTTAATGAGAATGAAAGAAGCGAAGGAGATATGCAAGGATCGTGGCAAGTGGAAGGATGTTGTCTCTGCCTACCTCTATGGGAATGAGGCGTGATGTTATGTATGTATGTATTTATTAAAATTAATTAAATTCATTTATAATATAACTTATTATTTCAAGTTACGATATTGGCGTCAAAATCGTGTACTACTTTAGGCATTAATCACAAACGAATAGAAATTCTTTTGTAAAAATAAAAAACATTTGTAAAAATCATACTACCTATTTTGGACTAATCTAATTTAGTGCGTGACCCTCCAATTTACGAGCAATCCCATATATTTAATCTTGTACATTGGATCTATGAATTTAATATAATTCATATATAATCTTTGCAAATATTGTACTCTTTGCACAGAGCACTGTACATTATTTTAAATATTGAAAATAATTTTGTCTGTACAATGTACATGTTGCATATTCTTTGTACAAATAGCTATAAAAAGTGCGGTCGGCCACAGTGAAGTTTCTCCGTATTTATTATTTATATCTTTAATCCTAAAAAACGTTGCTAAATGTTTTGGATTTCTGTATACAACTCATAATATCTCAAATAAAAATGTCCAATATATCGAAACGAAGGAAGGATGGTTCAAGAACCAAGATCAAGGTATATTAAAGAGGTCAATCAGCACGTAGTTGATAATGTTTCTAGATAAATTGTACATTGAAAACAAAAAGAATATAATCGTGTTAATTATTTTTAAATTAATAGTCATAATTTGCATACGCTGTTTATAAAAAAAAACGCGAAGTTAATAGCGGGTGGTATGATGAGTAAACATACGGTGTGATGACATTGATAGGTTATTCGCGTTATGATATTTGTGCAAGTGATATTTTTCTGTAGCATATATAAATAAACGATGTATTTAAAGTTTTCATAAATATTTTAAATTTCTACTATATATTCCAATACTGTTACATTTATGTTACTATTGTTTATCTATTTGACTTCAACATTACTCTGAAACGCACACAAATTTTGTACAAAAAATGATTTATTTAGTGTCATTTTAGGAAACTTATTTCACTGTCTCGATGTTTATTGTCCATTTATTGCATGTCACAATACAGCCCGCTACAGTTATGGGTACAAGGAAAGGTTCAAGGCCAATATTATGGTGCCAGTGCTTGTTTCACTTGCATTGTGGTTTCCCAAACCGCACACCAATATTTAAAATAGTTGTGCGGTTTAGTAAAAAAAGTCTAGGAATAAAATTTGATTATAAATTTTATCCATAGCAGACATCCCAGCTATCTTAGGAAATTGTATTTTAAAGTATCTATAAGTTGGTACTGGTGGTATGCTTTAGCAGTGTTTAGTTACCATCTTATTGGGAATGATGTGCCACCATGCAAAGTTGTGTTCCAAATCAAAAGTTAAATTTTATTTTGTTAGATATGCTATCATCTTAAGACTGTATCATTCAAAGAATGTGTTACCAAAATACCTTAATAATGATGTTGCAACATTAAATAATATATATTAAATGGTCGATAGTAATAGTACCCAAGATTGACCAAACTGTGTTGTAGGACAGGGTGGGATGGAACCCTCCTAACTATAGATTATAAGTAATTGTTTAATATCATTATTGGCAGTACATTGAAATAAATGTGTGGAAAAACTTATAATTGGTGATTCAAGTGTTGTATAAGCCTACTTGAATAAAGGATCGGATTTAGTCTGGACATCTATTATGTATAAAAGAAATTTATAAAAATACAGTTCCTTTCTTCAGACAATGGGTGATCATAAGGAATTTCTGAAAAGGATTACTAAAACCTTGTATTATGGAGAGCTGCCCAATCTACCCTGCTTAAGTCTCCCTGTTACTGGTGTGTACTCTATCTTAGTATTATAATTTAGGTAAAACCATCACAAGTTAAAATCTAATTTATATTTTATCCTTTTATTAATAATAATAATTAAACTCGAATCATATATCTACTTACCACAGTATTGTATTGACCTACTTTCACTTAGATAGTTTTACAATTGAATAAAAGCAGAGCACCTAACTTTCACTTCAATTTAATCTTAAAATGTACTGGCCTGAATCTGGTGTGATTTTCATACAATATAACATTATCCTGTTATCTATAAAACAGTGCACTTATCATGAAAAGCATTTATTAACTATTAACAATAGGTTAGGGACTAAAAGTTTTGAGGAGTTAACCATGCATTATTATTGTTTTAGTGTCTTCTGCATGTTGTGGTACACCATTTAAAAGTATAAGGCTCCAAGTTGTGTTTACCTAATGGATAGGCTCTTGCATATTTGTTAAGAGTTACAAATTTACAAATTCTGGGTAGGCACTATAAATTGTTTTTGTAAAATATGTCTTTGTTTTTCTTCTTTACTCTAAAATGAAAGCTCTGAGGAAACTAGCATATCCTCAGAGCAATTCTGGGGCTCTGTAACATAAATGTTTCTTCTTAACACACTGGAACTGTGTGACATTAGTAAGACTGAATTACCTATATATCTTATACTGTTTGAGTTATAACTTGGGGTTATTCAACTAAAAAATCTTCTGATGTTAATGAATTCAAAAGATTAACAAGCTTTGTTTCACACATTTATATAGATTTAAAACATGTGTATTTAGTTAGAAAATTACTAAATGCCTTCATTTAGAAATGTACATGAAATCTCAATTAAATACATGAAGTAAACAGATTACTGTTACAATAATCTAAAACAAAATATTACAGAAAAAAAACTATACTGCTACTGATCATAATTGCCCCATTGGCCTAGTGGTTAGCATGTTTGACTACAGACATGGAGTCCTGGGTTCGAGTCCCAGGTAGGGACAACTCAAAAATCAATATTAAGTTTTCTCAATATTTGCCTGAAGTTGGGAAGTTGACGGTGTGATCCACCCTCGTGCCATAGAGAGCATGTTAAGCCATCGGTCCTGCACCTTTATTCTCTCTGGTTGTGTCGGATTCCCGTCAAATCTGACTATAAGAGCAAAGGAATAGAGGGTGCCAATCCGCTGGGGCAGCATGGTGGGTCTATGCACTAAAACCTTCATATGGGTGAGGAGGCCAACAGTGGGATATTAATGGGCTGCTACCTTTTACTAACTATGACTAAAAATTTGCTGCAAAATACTGTGTAACCCTTCTTAATTAAGATGTTACTGTTTTATTTATTAAGATAGTATTGGTATTTTTATTTTTTTTTCATATGTATCACATCTCTTATATATGTATTGACAATTGGTCATGATTTTCTCATGTATTTTATTTTTAATACCTCTTGAAGTTATTTTGAAAGCATAAAGATGTTTAAACCTAACCTAATGTCACTGTAATCATTTAATATTGGGGCATCTATACATTTATTTGGGTGCTACAAAGTAGTAATATATTGATAGTTCTTCTGTTACTGTTGACAATGGGTGTGTTTAACCGTCTGCCTGACATAAGAAATGTATGTTGTAGAGATTTCATGTGAGGCCTGGTCAGTACCCCAACGTGGGCGTTCCCTGCGTAGGCTGCACGCTGATGCAGCAGCACGTATCGCACGGTCTGCCTGTGTGTCACCATGTGCCTTGGTGCTGGCAGTCCTGTACCTTGAACGCCTCAAACGCTGCAATAAAGATTACCTCACTGCCGCCGCACCCGCTGACCTCTTCCTCGTCTCGCTGGTAACTCTAATCCTTCTGTTATTTTTAAATTATTTAATTTACCTTCTATAATTTGAATAAATTGGTTAAACTAGGAAATAAGTTGACAGCTGTTTTATGTGTTTTTTTCATAACCAGTTTTAATATTTCACAGATGGTAAGTAATAAATTTCTGCAAGATGACGGGGAAGAGGATGAAGTCATATGTTCCGAGTGGGCAGCATCTGGTGGATTGGAGCTTAATCAGCTCAAAAAGCTTGAAGTGGACTTCCTTAACGCTATCGTAAGTGAAGTATTTCATACTTTAATATAAATATAACAGATGCTACACTTGAAATTATTCAATATTATACTTATGTTGATAATGTTAATAAATTATGAATGTGGATTAAACAGCAATCTCCTGTGAAAGTTTCTCAGGTCTTGTATAAATGTTTTGCTCTTATCTATTTGGGCTGGGTTGTTCACATTCAATAAGATTAATATAGCTTACTTTTATATTAAATATAAGTTCATCAGCAAATAGATATACGACTAAAGACATAAAAATAATTTAATAGCTTCTTTATCACCATAAATTATTAGGGCTATGTAAAGAAGACAGTATTTTATTATTATCATGCTATAGTATATTCCCATTTATCCTACTTCATCTATGAATTGTGCAAATTAAAAATGACTTTACATATCAATCATTTACATTTTCTCGATATTTAAATACTTTTGAAGTGAAACTTCTTTAGCGTTATATTAATTATGAAGGTAAACTTTTTACGGATGAAACGTGTGGTAAGCATCACGAAGATCTGCAGCGCTTTTTATGCTATTTCATTAATATTATGTAGATTAAATTAGGATAACTTAGATAATTTTGTTTCTTTTTTTTAGTTTTATGTTAGCTAGTAGTAGTAGTTTTAAGTTTTGTATTTAGGCTACATTCTTTTTTTCTATTGGCTGAATAAATGATTTATTTCTTTGAACGTTAGGTAGTTTAAATATTTACAAATAACATGTGGCATTTTCATTTGCCACTCTTTGTTTGATATATCAAAAATTCTCTTTACTAAATTTTAAATTCAAAGACAAAACTTGATCAATAATGTGTAATATTGACAAAAAACATGTGGCACTTTTATTTACAATTCATCAATCTCATTTCTCATTTCAATAAATTGTTTGTATTAATTTTTGAACCTTATTTTATTGACAATTAAATTCTTAACACAAGGGTACTTTCTACGAACGCACTTTTCATTTTATATTAGTTGCTGAAAGATAAGCGCCTATCTGATATGTTTTCCGATAGGTAATCACTATTATAATTTATTGTGTCACTATTAGAATAGTATCTATTTATTGACTTAAAAATTATTTTGCCAGAGAAGTTTCACTTCTGTCATTTGTAATTTGTACGCACGCACTTTTTATTGTATTATAGTTTTAAACGCCAACTATATATAATTATATTTTAGGAGATAGTGAAATATATATTTATTTTACTATAATTTGGAATTAGATGCAAATTATGGCTTTGTTATTCCACCAGGATTGGAAAGTGTATGTGAGCGAGGAATCTTTTGAGACTGGCTTGCAGTGGCTTGAACGACAAGTGGCACTGAGACAAGCACAAACCCGTGGCTTTTTCACATATTCTGATCTCGCTGCCTCCTGTGATGCAGCACTCCTGAAAGATGCAGCTCTAGCCTTAGCGGCTGTACTGGCAGTACTTGCATCAGCTGTTGTACTATTGCTAGTACAATGCCCTCTATCACCTCCTACAATTCAACACAATGTCACCACTCACTACAGCCCGAGCTCAAGGATTGGTCAACCATTGTGCTGTGAACAATGGCTTCGAAACCAAGAAGTTACTCAAGCTAAAATGAACTGGTTCGAAGGTGTTGTTGTATATGATTGGAGGTCCTTTGAACCCTGGTGGTCGAAAACATCAGTAATGAACTGGCTCTATCAGATCTCTCTAATAAATCCAATGCAAAGATGGCTTGAAAAGAGTAACCTTTACCTCGATATATTCAAAAAGGATACAAATCCTGTTGAACTTTCTAGAATGGATCGTTGTGGCAAATTTAATGAGAGACAATGTGTCCGTCAGTGGCTCAATCTGAGTAAACTAACAGTCTTCGCAGCCTCTATATCTGATCGATAGTATTTCATATACTATTATTTTTAAATCCTTCTTTTATTTATTTATAAAGCTTAAAAAAAGCAATTCTATTTTAAACAAATGTCCTTCTAAATAAGGCTATGAATGTACATATTTTTTTTTTAATATCTAACATCAGAAAAAAACATTTGAAATAAACTATGTAAAATACATATATATTCTTTAACAAAAAAAAAAGGGAATTAAAAAAACTATATTGTATATATTTTTGTACATGTTGTAACTAATAAAAGGCATTTTTCTCATAAGTTTATTATTAACTTCGAAAACTTAGATAATATATTTCTCAAGATTATAAATATTTCTATGACAGTTTTATTGCTTTATTTGACAGGATTATTTATCTAAATTCGACCATAATTAATTTACATTAAAAATTTGAACAATATTAAGGTTCAACTGTCAAAGACTACTTCTATAATCACAGATTTTACAAAAGAAATTTAAATAAGAAAAATAAAATGTCTAAAATAAAGAAGAAGAGTGATACAATGATAATATATATTTTTAACCGACTTCAAAACAAAGAGGTTATCAATTTGTCTGCATTTTTTTTTATGTTTGTTACCTCATATCTCCCGACTGGGTGGATCGATCTTGATGGTTTTTTTTTAAATGAAAGGTGGTGCTCGTCATAGGGTCCTATTTTATAAAATTCAGTTCTGATGATGGCATCCATGAGAAAATCGGATAAATCTTAAATTTGCGTAAGCATGTGCGCGACAAATGGACGAATAATTCAAGATCACGCCAACCGATTTCGATGATTCTTTTTTTATTAGAAAGGATATACTTCAAAGGGTTGTTTTGTGATAGTTTGGTAAGGTTCTGATGATGGAATCCATGACAAAGTGACGGAACTCTTCAATTTTTAGGAGCAAATCAACGATACTCCGCAGAATTTTCTATAAGCTATCCAGATATTTGAGTTGCTTACCGTAACTTCGGTATGGTCAAGTGCTAGTCGTAGTTAAATATGAAAATCAATGAAACTCCTCAACGGCTTACAGTTATAGTGTGATTTTTGGCAAGATCTATAACTGCCTGTAATCAAATGCCAATGACCTTATGTTTAATGCTGCATTACAATATTTGAAATGAAAATTATGTGAGAAGAGGTGGTATAAGGGTTTCGGGACATTTTAAATATTTTAATGACAATTAAATTCCTAACATATCTTACTCTTTCACACCCTCTAAGCGTCGGAAATCTAAAGTTTTAAGATTGTTTAAATATAAACAAGACTTAAAAATTATTTTGTCAAAGAAGTATCACTTCTGTCACGGTTACTTTGTTGTATGCGCGTGTTTTAAAGTTTAATTGAAAATTCACAGAATTTAATGAAAAAAATAGGAAGAATTAAATCCTTTGACAATGGAACCTTAATAATGTTCAAGTTTATAATTTAAATTAATTATGTTTGAATAACGACCACTTCTTGAAATAATTATATTCATCAATAAATCTAGATAAATATATCATCTAAGTTTCGGAACAGTAAAATACAATAATACATATCGTCTATGAGATTTACATATTCTCAAATATTGAGCAATTATTAAAAAGGTAAATGCATCACAATTACGTTTATATTATTACGTACTATTTAATAGATTGTTTGCAATTATATCGTTTGGTTTATAATCGATATATCGATTCATAATTCAATATTGTATTTTTAAATTATTTAACAGTCGTTTACGTTTATATTTAAATGGTATTATCAACGGACTTATCTCGAAATCAAGGTTCGTGAACTTCATTGCAAAGTCACTTTGATTATTAAAAAATACTTTTGTATAATAAAAATAAATATTAATCTAAAATGCATTGGCACTAAGATCCATATATAGATCCAAATTAAACTCAGCACTATGATTAATTTCTCCTCGATTAATGCAAATAAATAATGTCTGTGAATGTCTTTACGTCAAAGTGACGTCAATATGATTTTGTGCTACGTTAGAATTTACAAAGACTTAGGTCGTTATTTCACACTTCTTGATGTAATACTTACGTAATATTATACAGACGTACAATATGGTCTGAAACAAGGTCAAATTTACGTCATGTCTACCTAAATTGTTATGATCGTCGTATGACCTACATATAACTTTTTAAAATGTCGATTATAACTAAAATTAAATACTTTATATATACTGATAACTTTATAATGCTGGATACTTTACTCTTTTTTGGATAATAAAGTTTTTATTATAGAAGCTTATTAAAGTCCCACTGCTGGGCATTGGCCTCCTCGATCATAGACAGGGTATTTAGTGTAATGATCCACCAAATGCTCCACTAGCAGGTTAAAAATATCCTACGTTGTCCTTCACCGATATGTGTTTCACATTTAAGTTAATCTGATAATAGCTCCTATTGACTATATATATATGTTGGAGTGCAAGAGTCTGTGCAACGCTGGCGCCATTTGTGTATCGGCGTGGGGGCAGAGTCAATAAGTGGCAGTTCTCGAGTGACGGTAGGCCGGAGTAGTCGACTATTGAAACTGTCGCGTTCCTAGCTATTATTGTTAATGAATTTGTGTGAATTGATGTCAGGAACATTAAATGATTGAACATAAACATTAACACGAACGCCCACAGAATAAGAAATTAAATAATGGATCCAATTAATAACAATGTCGGCGGAGAACCCCACGCCCCTGTGCTTTGTGCTTCTCCCTTCTCTCTTATTCTCCGACACATATATATATAATTTTAAATAAACAAAACACCTTGAATATTTTCTGCATTAACTAAAGTCCACTTTAAATAATTACTGTATACTTGACTTAACAATATGACCTTATATCATGCATTTGGTACAATATTTGTCGAAAAATTCCTATAATCTCCACAATAGCACCAAATTTACAACTAACTCTAACATTAGCACATCTTATAATACTAAAATATATTTAATAATTTCCAATATACGAGTGATGATAACATTGGAGAAAGACTTTAAGTGTACGTGGGTATGAAAATATTTTTCAAAAAATTCAACTTTAAACAATTACTACATGAAAGACGTTCCCATTCAAAATTTGCGTCAATAGTAATAATCAGGATATGCTTGTAAATTAATGTAATTGCTTGATTCTTACACACGCATTCAAACAAGTAAGCATTTCTGCACGTACACACACGCATTCACGCACCAGCACGTATACACACTCATTTATGCACGTACACACATGAAATCACGCACGTATACACACGCATACACACACATAAAGAAACACACGCACTCATGCAAGCGATGATTTTTCAGTTTTATTTCATGTAATTTTTAAATAATTTCTTTCTTATTAGTTCCTTATAGCAGTATACTAGGACTCTGGCATCTGATACATAGTTCAGGAGTCATGGACAAATATCTTGGAGAAACAAAACATAAATAAACGACAGAATTTAGTTGTTCCCGAGATGTGAACTTGACGACCCGAAGGTGACCTTGGAAGAGGCCGGCTATCTTTATATTTACCCTCGTCATAGGGGTCAGTTGTCCTCATAAAGGCCGGGGTGTAAGTAGAGTCGGGAGTTGAAACCCCATCGGTCTACGGAGGAGGTTTGTATGTGGAAGCGGGCATGCAGCTCCTTATCGACGAGGGTGAACAGCTTCTCCACGTGGCAATCATGAGCGCGGGCCGCGAAAACGTCGCACAACGCTTGTATGTACCAGGATCCCTCCATGCCATCACGGTACGACACGCTACCTGTACCACAAGAGTTTTGAGGTGAAAACGTGTGAATTGAATGGGACGCTTGGTTATGTAATGCTCGTTTGTTAAATCTCTTGCCGATTAAGAGAACGAGAGAGTTATAGTCAAATCCTCACTACTATATTTTAATACAACTGTTCTATCCGACGCTTGGCTATCAAAAGATGCCGCCCTAAAAGCTGGGGCCCAATTGCAGCTATAGGGCCAGCTGTCAGCCAATTCGTCGGCGCGGAGGCTGTAGGGTCTACACACGGGGTCGATCGACAAGAAGGAACAATTTAAAAGCCGAGTACTTACCTTTCACCGGCGCCTCTGGACCCGGAGAGTAGGTTCGTCCTTGTCTGTTTGTGTCAATGTGGTTTGAAGTGTAATGAGAAAGAGTGTAAAGGACAAACCAACTCGGGAACACCTGTGGCTCACTTTACTGGCACCTCGATTCCACCAAGAAGTCGCAAAACGCTGTAACTATCAGCTGAGAGCAAGCACTCACAACACGTGGCACGGATCGCGTAAATTCTTTTCATGGATTAGGAACAAAGGAAACGCATGCCCGGCTCGAAACGATGTTTTTTCCCAACTAAACAGCGCCGCTCGCGCCTGCTCAGGCGTGCCTCCCCCCTCAACCCCCGCGCCGCGATCCTCCTCGCGTCCATATACGCCCCTTACCTCGCGCGCATTCTTCGGGCAGTAACAACAACGTTACTGACAATACATTATTGTGAATTTATATACAATGATAATTTTATAGACGGCCCCTACGTATAAAGAGTCAAGTATAACATACAATCCTAATTTTGCAAGACATTGTTTTATAAATGGGGTCACATAATTATGAATATATAACAAAAAAGAATAATTCATAAACATGAATAAGAATAATTTGGTTATTAAATATTATATTTAAGTTTTTGGCGATGTTCTGCCCTATTATTTATTTTAGTCTGCTGCTTAACATAATAAGGTTGTTTGGAAGAGATTGCTTGTTGCAATAAGACCGCCTTTGCACGTATAATTATATTAATAAGTATCTTAGTTTATATGTTTTTTTAATTTTTTTTTATCTTGTGTGCAATAAAGTGTTCTCTCCCTCAATATACAATAAATCGTCGAAGAATTAAAAGGTTTGAGCTCTAATGAATCGTTAGAAGACATAAGTGAATTACAAATTTTGATAAGCAAACAAATTGCCAATTATTTTGACATAAAACAAGCGCACATGCGTCGAAAATTTAAGGCATGCTTAGTGCATTACGCATTTATTGCACGAAATCAATCAGGTACTCTCGTCGTTTTCTCTCTCTTGTTTCTATACAGGTATGATGAAAAATTCTTTTTACCTGGAATAGTGGAATGTGCGATGAGTATGTCGGAGTAGATGCGGTCTCTCAGGCGATCCTCCTCAGGTTCGAGGGGTGGTAGGTGTCGAGAAGATGCCACGGCATCTCGGGACATCCCGTCCGCTAGTGCTCGTCTCCCTGCCCATCCCCCACGCGGCCTTGTCATGTAATCCTCATTGGAGCCCCTGCAAAAGACATATACGCTTTACAGTGTCATTCGCTATAAATTGTCAAAGTGGAGAACTTGTTTTGTTAGCAATAGTCCTGGTATATGTTAAATTTGGTGGGAAGTTTTGTCTGTAGGTTTAACTAAGGGATTTCTCTAGTAAGTTTCATAAATTTTAAACCAAGGGAGGTTTTTTGAAGACATTGAAGGCGGGAGTTATAGTAATACGATTTATATCGACATATGTATGTAATAAACTCTGCGTCAAAAAAATCGCACCTTTTGAAATTTTGACTTCAAGCAACTATAAAGCCTATTTCATCTATGGTAAGTTATAAGTGTGTGGCCTCATTTTAAAGGTTATTGAATCCTTTAAATAATAATAAAACTGTGAAAGTGATTACTAAGCATATAAAAAACATTTATCACGAAAAAAGGAAAAACATTTATTCACGCCAAAATTACTAAATTTCATTAATCTAAAAACTTAACAAAATTAAAAAATACAGTAAAACAAATTCTATAAACTAAACTTAGAACCTAGTGTTACCTCCTTTAGCCCTAATTACAGCCTCCATGCGATCCTTCATTGTCCTCACCAACGTCACGATACGTTCTTGAGGTTTGTCACTCTACTCCTCGACGACGGTGTCCCGAAGCTGTTCAATGGTGCCACGGGCAGTATCACGAGACCGCAGTATCACCCGGCGTTTCAGATCATCCCAAAGGTGCTCTATGGGATTCAGGGCAGGTCTTCTCGCTGGCGACTGCATCACGGGGATTCCAACCTTATTCAGATAGTCCCGAACAATGATTGCTGTATGGGAGCGGGCGTTGTCGTGCATGAATGTGAATTCAGGCCCGACAAAACCAGCATACGGGACCACATGGTCATCCAGTATCTCTGTGATGTACCGATGAGCAGTCAGGGACCCCTGGCAACGTGCACGTCCAGTGCAGGAGACGCACATAAGGTCGGTTTTTCCTTGGATTGAAATTCCGCCCCAGAACATGCAGGATCCTCCTCTGTAGCTGACGGTTTCTTCAAAGCAGGCCTATAAGTACTGTTCTCCCTGCCTCCTGTACACTATTCTACGCCTATCATCGCAGAAAAGGCATACCATAGTCTCGTCGGAGATGAGGACAGTCTTCCATTGGTCGAACGTCCAATCCACGTGGTCTCGGGCAAACTGAAGTATGACTCGCCTATGCTCTGCTGTCAATTAGGGGCCAGTAGCAGCCCTACGGGCCTGGATTTTCTTCTCTCGCAGTCTTCTTCTTATTATGGAGACGCTCACCCACGTCCTCCGAACTGTTCGGAGCTGCTGTTGCAGCTCAACAGCGTTGGAGAATCGGTTACGCAAAGACGTCGACACAATATAGCGGTCGTCTCTGTCGGAAGTGTAATGTCATCTTCCGGATCCATGCTTCCTGATGTAGCCTCCAGTCTCCTGGAACCGCTGGGAAACTTGTTTCACCCGGAAACGGCTTATGTTGAGTTATCGAGCAATATCAACTTGGCGTAGTCCTGATTGCAGTTGTGCTACCACGTGAGCTGCTTCTTCAGTCGTGGTACCAAGTTTTCAGGGCTTTTTTCTTATTGGAGCTGTTCAGATGTGACTTCTGTGATGTCTGGATAGCCAATTAACCCATAATTAATTTTTACCCCCCCCCCCCTTTTATTCGTGACCAAGGTAGCACAAGTAGCGAGTCCTCTAATGAGCTTTTCAGCACTTTTTTATAGACCACAACGTTAAGTAAGTCAAGTAGATGCTTGCCGCAATCGCTTGCTTGTTTGCGGGACTAGCATTATACCCGCGTGACCACGTTTTCCACCGGTCTAAAACTTTGGAAAGATTTATTCTATTTGCCTTAGACTCGGGGCTTCAGTGGGGTGCCCATATTAAGACTCTAGCGAGTAAACTTTGTTCTGTAAGGAAGGTAAGGCAATACACTGATGTTGAAACTGCCAAAATGGTGTATTTAGCTTCTTTTCATAGAATACGGCATGCTGTTATGGGCATGGCAATACGTGCCATAAATATGATCTCTTGCCTCTCTTAGAGATAAATTTAAAGAAAGATTAATTCTCACAGTACCGCCGCAATATATATTAAACAATATCTTATATATCAGTGATATAATATTATCTTACATTACATTATATTGGTCACGAATGATGTACGGAACTTAAAGAGAAGGTGTTTTGTTACGGACTTGTAAATTTTGTGTTCTGCAAACGAATAATCAGCCCTGTTTTGGGTCATTCTTCGTCGCAACCAATGGCCGTCCACTGCTGGACAAAGGTCTCTCTTAATGAATTCCACTGGGCCCAATCTTACGCCGCTTGGATCTAGCGGCTGCCGGCGACCCGCCTGATGTCATGGGTCCACCTGATGGGGGGTCTAGCTCTAGCACCTTCGGGCCCAAACGTCCATCGGTTCTGCGAACTATGTGCCTTGCTCATTGCCAATTCAGCTTTGCAATTCGGTAGGCTATGTCGGTGACTTTAGTTCTCCTGCTCATCTCCTCATTTCTGATTTGATCACGTAGAGAAACCCAGAGTATAATCTTCTCCATCACCCGCTGAGTGAGTCTTCTTACTAGGCCCATAGTCAGCGACCATGTCTCGGAACCATAATCGCTGGCAACACGCACTGTTCCAAAACCTTGGTCTTTAGGTACTGAGGAATTGTGGATGAAAAGATGTCCCGTAGTTTTCCGAACGCTGCCCATCCGAGTTGAATTCGGCGGTTGATTTCTTTTTCAAAGTTAGACCTACCTAATTGGTTCGTGTGTCCCAGGTAGATGTTCTCGTTTACAACTTCGAGTGGTGAGTTCTCGACGATGAACGGGTGGAACGAAACATGGATGTTCGTCATGATTGTGTCTTTGTAGATTTGGGTCATTACATACACATCATTACACTACACCACTAGACATGACCTAGGCACAATGTGACTCAGGAAGTGGTCCGGAACGGAGACCGACTAAAGGGTAAACGCTAGGTTAATTGTTAAATTAAGCCAATATTAAGGCGTACACCAGTGGAATTTGTTTTTCTCCTCGCCGAAGATTTGATGGACCAGTAGGATTCTGCAATGGGCCCCAGTTTCCCTGGGTCTTTCGCGAGCCAAAAACCGGTCTGAACAATATAAATGTATGTTTCTGAAATAGAATTAAATAAAAAAATATAGTGAAGAATTTGCTTACCGACAAAGTTGGAAAATGAATACTTTAGGGATGTTCCTTAGGGCTGGGAAATTCTTATTATTGAAATGTTCGACTATTTCTGATATTCTTATAAGTTTCCCGTCGTAACATCGGATGTCGTTGTCTGAGCTACCTGTGAGCTCATAACCATGCGAAGAAACCACAATGAACACACACTCTGTATCAACTATAACTTCCTTTAGAAACTTCAAGGTGTCTAGAGTTTCCTATAACAAAACATATATACAATTATTGGTTACTTGACGTATTTCCGTTAGGAGGTGACTATTTGCGATAAATTGAACCCCCATAAGCATTATGCAGAAGCGAGCCATTTTTTCAGTGATTTTTAACATTTTTTCTAAAAAAGTCAGAATTGCGGGTTCAATAGTTAATTACAGAAAAATTATTAATCTAAATTTCAATTTGTCTATTCATTTGATTGATTAAACACACGTTATTTTTCATTGTTGTTTCAGCAACAATTATCAGTTAAAATTTAAAAATGCAAGACCAAAAACGACATGACTTCAATATTGCTTTTCATTAAATTGTCTTAAAAACCAAACCAAAAAAACCAGCACACAATACAAAATCAGCTGATGTCTCAGCTCGGGTCAAAGAACTGATCAAAGAACGCCCTGGCGTTGACCCGTGCGTTCAAGCGTCAGCTGTTTTTAATGTTGCTGTTGTTTCATTGCTGGTTTTTTTACTTAGTAATCTTTTTTTTATTAAACTATCGTTTTACTTAGTTGTACCAACACGATGGAGAGTATATAATGCTAACAAAACGTTTTAAAAATATGTTTTATTTAAATCAGTATCGACTTTTTCCATTCCATCATCAAAGGTGTCACAAGTACTATCGTCTGTCATCGTTTTCGGAAGCGATCTTGTAACACCTTGCATATATAATATACTTACGCTTCTGGTGAGATTTCGATATGGAAGCACCTTGAAACCCAGTTCATAGAAAAGGTACTTCAGTTTGTCGTAGTCCACATCAGCTCCATAACGGTAGTGCTCCATATTATTTGGAAACTCAACATAACTGAATACTACTAACACGCCCCGGTTGCGACTGCGTGTGCGGTATAACTTGATATCTGTCAACAAAAGCTACAACTATACTACACTGAAACCTGGATAAGTGTACCCTGGGTTCTTATTATCATGCATGTCCACTCTTATACAGTCAAATCAATCAAAATCAAATTTATTTCAATTTCTCAAACCGATGGTTCTAATATAACTCGAGTCACTGTCTCTTGAATTACATTTAACCGTGTCTCAGGAACCAGTACCAAAAATAATATAACCATGTACGACAAGAAAACAATCAAACTTAAGTAAATATTGCAATGCAGCAACAAACGTAAGGTCATTGCAATTTGATTACAGACAGTTAGATGTTCTGCTACTAATCACGCCAATACTGTAAGCCGTTGAGGAGTTCTATTCATCATCATATTTAACTACGACAATAACTTGACCATATCGAAGTTACAGTAAGTGACTAATATCCGGATAGAATATAAAAGATTCTGCCGAGCATCGTTACTTTGCTCCTAAGAATTGAAGAGTTCCGTTACTTTGTCATGGGTCTCATTATCAAAACCTAACCAAACTCTTATCAAACGAAATCGAAATCAGTTATTCATCGCGCACTTGATTAATGCAAATTTAACATTTATATGGTTTTCTCATGGATGCCGTCATCAGAACTGGACAAGAAATGGGACTTTACGACAAGCACCAACTTTAATATAGAAAAAGAATCATCAAGATCGGTTCAGTCAGTTGAAAATTTTGATGTAATAAACAAAAAAATTCAGATGCATAGAAAACCTCCTCCTTTTTTTGAAGTCGGTTAAAAACACGTGCGTGCGCGAACGTTTGTTAGCGTTCATGTGTGATTGTGCCTGCGTGTGTGGGACTTGATTGAGTGCGTGTACACTCTACTACACTCATAACACTATTAAGTATGTAGGAGCCCATTAAAGTATCACTGCTGGGCACAGATCTCCTCACGCCGAGGAACGAGGGTTTTTAAAGCATAGGCCCACCACGCTGCTCCAAAGCGGATTGGCAGGTATAGTACACAAGTGCACTCTCTATTCCTTCACTCTCATAGTCTGTCACGTCCAGAGAGAGATAGGGCGCAGGACCGACGGCTTAACATGCTCTCTGAGGCACGGGGGTGGATCACACCGCCAACTTCCCAACTTCGGGCAAATATTGAGAAAATCTTAATAGAAAACTCAATATTGAATTTTGAATTGGCCCGACCCCTCGAACCCAGGACCTCATGTCTGAAGTCGAACATGGTAACCACTAGAACAATTAGGCAGTCAAGTCCCTCATTGGTCTAGTGGGCCTCATGGCTCAGTGGCACGTTAAGCCGTCGGTCCTGCGCCTGATCTCTGTCCAGTCGTATCGGATTGCGGTCACGTCGGACTATGAGAGTGAAGGAATAGAGAGGGCACTTGTGAACTATGCCTGCCAATCCGCAGTGGAGCAGGGTGGTAGGTCTATGTTCTGAAAACCCTCTTTCGTATGAGTGAGGAGGCCTGTGCCCAACAGTGGGATGTTAATGGGCTGCTACTTACTCATAACACTAAACATATTTATAATTAAACACATATGGCTACTGTGCTGAAAGCAACTTATAACTAGATTTCATACAATAAGAAACTTATAGAGAGCCATAGAACAAATATAATACAGATATATCCCAACAAGTATAAAAAAAGAAATATTGTCCATTATTAACCTCGACGACCTCGCTGGCGCAGTGGTGCGAGTATTCGCTTTGCTAGTAGAGGTCCCGGGTTCGATCCCCGGTAGGACGAATTTAGGAAATTGTATTTTCTAATTTGTCTGAGTCTGGACTGGTGGGAGGCTTCGGCCGTGGCTAGTTACCACCCTACCAGCAAAAACGTACCGCCAAACAAAGAGATTTGTGTTCCGGTACGATGCTGTGTAGAAACCGTAAGGGGTATATCGCCTCTTAACAGATTAGCGCGCTTCCATCTTAGACTGTATCATCACTTACCATCAGGTGAGATCACAGTCAAGCGCTAATCTGTCAGCAATAAAAAAATAAAAAAAAATTAAACATATTGTGCAATTACTTACCATTACCATTATCATCAAAAAATTTGGTCGACTTCACAACATGAAAATCTGGAATTTTCAAGGGATCTGGAATGTCCCTGGGAGGAGGAGGCAATACTGGTATGTTAATGTTATCTGCAAACAATCATTCCACATTTTATGTTTCATTTATCTTCAAACACTTATAAAACTTTCACCTTTGTTTACACCCACTTTTATTATTTACCCACTTTTACTGGCTTCAGCTCCGGTCTTTGATTTCTTCTTCTCAGCACTTATACTCAGAAAGCTGCTTTCTTTCGGTTCATTACCTGTAAATAAAAAAAGAGTAACTATAAAATCAAACACTCATATTATACTAGCTCACTCCCTAGACTTCATCTATGTGACATAAGAAATTTGATTACCATAAAGGAGATTATAGTGAGTCAACTAGAAAAAATAGATATATGTTGTTGCAGGCTTTTTTAGGGCTTCTTAAGTAGTACATTTTATTTATTTATTAGTCAAGACAATTAAAATTGATCAAATTAAAAAATTCTTTATTCAAGTAGGTTTTTACAGTACTTTTGAATAGTCAAGTACAGTTTTTTCTCATACATTTCAATGAATGACTACTGATGATATATGGAACAACTTAGAATCTAGAGAAGTTATGAGAGTCCCTTTGCGCGCTGTTCTGAGAAGAACCCACAATAAAATCAGTCAGGTGTCCCTTCTACAATATATATTTTCAATTTCAAATTGTATTAAAGCAAATCATTGACTCCCACGCTTTTTATCTTGTATATAGTCCTCTAAATTAAAGAACTAATTCTCAAGTAGTTGTCTTTTACAAAAAGATTTATTTAGTGCCATCTTTGTAACTACATCTGGCAGTAATAGAAACATGTACAAGTGACCCTTAAATGAATTATCAATTTTTTGCAGCACACTAACATATATAACAATTTTAATTTATTTCTTGAGTTATATGGGTTGCATTCCCTTTTTATACAGAACAGAGTTAATATTTTTATGTAAATACAACACATTTTCTAATAAGTATACACAGTGAACTTATCATTCATTCATCAGTCATTATTTTAACTGCTGTAAATTTCTCTCCTATATAACAATATTGAGGTTTGCGACTCTATATGATTGCATAGTGTAACAATATTTAAAAAAAAAAATCATTTCCATAGTTAATTTAAGGAGCTCATTTTGTAAACAAAAATTTGTTAATCAAAAATATCAAATATTGTCACAAATTAATAAATAATATTTGTGGACAAGTTTGGGCACGAAACATCATTATTTTTATCACAGGAATATAGATACAGCACAGTATGATTGTACTAAACAGAAAATGATTCATTTCATTAAATACTTAAGGGGTGACATCATTTTAAAGTTATCATAAAAAGATAGTGCTGTCAGGAAAAAAATTGTATTCTGGTTCCATGCAGTGTTAAAACAATAAGAGGTAAATTATCCCTTACCAGATTTTCATTCTTTCATCTGAAACAGTATCATCACTTACCACAAGATGGGGTCACAGTCAAGACCAGACTAGTCAGCAAAACAAAATATAGTGTTTTAGTAAATATTTACTTGTACTTGGAACAGGATTCCTCTGGTGACGAAAATGTAATGAGCTGTTGGGGTCTAAGTCTCTTACGAGATCCCAATAACCAGCTTCCGAAAGGGAATCTAATAAATGCCCAAATGCCTCCGGACCCCGCCTTGTAACATCCATATACAGCTGCCTTTTGCGGAAACGAACCTCTTTGTTAGTATCCTAAAACAAATGGGCACTCCAGTAATTAAACAATGCATACAAAATTATAATGATATTATGAAATGTTAACAAATAATCTGAAAGTATATGATCTAAAAACTATGAGTGAAGAGGCCTGTGCCCAAAAGTGGGATATTAATGGGTTTAATTAAGCTTTAGTTTTTCTATGATCTGAATAATCACAAACATTATAATGCACAAGTATACATGCAAACACATAAGCACTCTGTACATCTTCATTCATAGTTACTAAACCAGTGAGATTTGAGCGATATCTCAGAAACTTCCTGAAAATCGGAATCCTGCAAAAAATTTGTAGCAAATCGCTTTATCTACAAATATGTTTATATAACTTTTTGCGCTCAATTTAAAATTAAAGAAGTTTCTATAAAAAATTTATTTGCTATGTCGGAGAATAAGAGCGAAGGAGAGAAGCATAAATCATAGGGACGTAGGGTTCGCCATCGACATCGTGATTAATGGCATTCATAATTTAATTTCCATTCTGTGGGCGTTGGTGGGTAATGTTGGTGCAATCAAACTTTATCAATTTTCCTTTATTAATCAACTTGGATTATAATGTTCCATTCACCGCGGCGTTGGAAGACACCCTCAAGCTTTTGGACTGCAACGGATTCGGCATCAATATCAACGGCGAGTACATCACTCACTTGCGATTCGCCGATGATATAGTCATAATGGCAGAGACTCTGGAAGATCTCAATACAATGACCATAATGACCTCTGCAGATTGTCTCAACAGGTGGGCCTTAAAATAAACATGGATAGGACAAAAAATCATGTCAAACAGCCATGTTTCGCCCCACCCCGTCACTGTTGAGTACTCAGCACTCAAAGTTGTCGACGAGTACATCTTCCTGGGACACACAATTCCCAACAGACAAAGAGGTCCTACCTTATAAGGTTCAATCATCTGCTCAGAAAACACTCCTTTTTCATATAAAGATGACACCATGAGATCTAGATCTGTTTGTTCCACAAGAGAAACAAAATTGCTTTGGATGGCCTTTCTGTGTTCTTCTTGCATCTTGTCCCTGCAAGTGTCCAAATATATACAAACTCAAAAGGTCAATGCATTAATGTGTTCAATGTTTATTAAATTACAATAAAATAAATCAAAACATTCGTTATTCAAGTATACTCAGGAAGCACTTTTGAATAGTCTGTAGTCTGTCCATTGGTAAAAAATTTACCACCAGTTCAGAAAGTCCTGCTGATAAAAACCAGTAAGAAACTCATTGGTTGATCTTTTAACTATAATTTTATAGGTTACAATGTGTTATATTTTGCTTCTTTGCTTTTATATTTTGCTACTTCAATAAAATGAATTATTACTGTATTGTTAAAAAGTATGCCTGATTAAGTTTGTGGGTTCACAACAAACATAATCATAGCATGAACTTAAGAAAATTGCAATTTTTTATTTGTCAGTCAGGAATGGTGGGATGCCTTGGCTCTAGGTAGTCATTGGCTTAGCTATAATTATTTAGCCCTACCAGCAAAGATGTACTGCCAAGTAAAAGATTTATATTCCAGTACTATGCTGTGTAGAAACCATACAAGGCAAATTGCCTCTTAACTTATTAGGGCGTTTCCATCTTAGACTGTATTATCACTTATTATCAGGTGTGATCACAGTCAAGTGCTAACCTGTCAGCAATAAAAAAATACATACATATCAGTAGTAAATTGCAAGTAACAATATAGGGGCATGCTTGTATTTGATGATTCAATAGCAGGGTAAAAGCATTCTGGAATTTGTAATATTTTATATAGCACCTCTTGTTATTCTTATATTAAAATATTTACAATAAAACAATATTATTCTAAAGTTTTCAACACTTGGCAATTTAATGACATTTCGCTTAAAACAAAGAAATTTTTGTATTGGTACTAGAAGACAAATATTGTTTTAGTCATACAAAGTGGGCCACTTTGTTTTGAAAACAAAAGTTTTAAAGACAGTACACAGACGAATATAAAAACACTTTGTACTTACGTTAATCATTAACTTTGGGGTTTGGAGGAATAATTAGTATAAAGATAATGAAGTTTATAATTAAGCTTATATGTTAATAGTAAATAGCATGAACAAACGTCTAATTCCCTTATATATTATATTACTCGTCTGGACGACGGACGTCTGCATCGAGAAACCCGTCACAGACCGCAATGACATCATACGAGTACAGTTGACAAATAAAAATTAAAAACTATGACATATTTTATACTGAAAATTTATAACACGAATTAATCGTTAACTATAGCGAGTAATTAATTATGTTTTTATTTATTATTGAACCCACTATTACATTACATAATATACAATATACAAGGATTAAAAATATTAGAATCCATGGCTACTACATACGTAATACCTATATACTATTACTGGTTCTCGTCCAGAATTTTAATAATTCGTTGCAATATTATTTGCGAAAATATTTTATAGAGATTTGACATTAGATTAATGGGCCTATGGTTACCTATATCGTTTCTATTACCTTTTTTGTGTAATAATATAGGGACCGCAAAAAATGTGGGAAGGCCTTTACGAAAACGCAAGGCAATCTTAATAACCAGTGTCGTCTAGATGTAAGATAATTTTTAATTTTATCTATTAAGATTGTCAATAATTTATTATTATTATTATTGCTGGTTAGCTACTACACAAGATTATAAAAAAGGCCAAAATAAATAATGATTTACTATTGATCTTTATAATGATTGGAAATAATGTCATCTTCACACAATAAATCTTGAAATAATAAAAACATATGTGGATATTGCTTTAAATTAAGTCATTTAGGTTTTATTAAATCTGCAATTATTCGTAATAGATAAACTTTTTTTTTAAATATGGAGGCATGAAGCATAGTATACAGAGTATATTATTGAAATGTATACTACTACTTAGTCTGTGACATGAAAGCACAGAGAACATTACTTAAATTAAAACATCAATCATTCAAGTTTAACTTGTCACAGATTAGAGCGGTATTTCCTAATTTTAATACTGATAAACAATTGACCATTATTAATAAGATTGTATTATTATTTGCAAGTCTAATAAATTATTCAGAATGTTCAATTTTTTAAACATAACACTTTGTGTTATAATATGCATGCTTGCTTCGTCGAAGGCTTATGAAGATAGTGAAATAATATCTGCAAAAATTGAGGTATGGTAATTGTGATAAACGATAATAAGCCTAAACTTATGTAATTTAAATATTCTTTGTACTATGAGCCTAATTAATTACCACGTGGATTCTTTTGAAAAGGTAACAAGTTGGAATCCTGGGCACCGCTACATTCTTTGTGACATTTTCTAATTAACGTTCATCATTATGCTGTTCGGCGCAGGAAAACATCGCGAGGAAACCTGCACAGTGCCTGTTTGCGAAAAGATATAGTGCACACATATAAATGCTCCCTTCGTGCAAATCTGACTTGAGTGAAGGGACTAGGGTTACTACCAGCAGACAAAAACATACTTTTCAAGGCACATGGTACAGCAGACCTCCTCCATTTCGCTTCGGGTAAATAATGAAAATTCGTAAAATCTAATGTCAATTTTAAGTTGGCCCAATGGGTTTTGATTGACAACTGCAGTTTGTCAGCAGAGTTTAAATAAGCATTGTACAGTGCTCTCAGAGCGCAATGCAATAGAGCTTTCAGAGTATTCTTGAGACTACTATAGTGCAACCTCCATATATTTTGAAGAGCGAGTAGGTTACTTGTACAGTAAAGTGTAAGGAGTGAGCAACAACAGCATGCCAGCTGCGTTGGCCAACCGCCTCCATTGTGTCTACCTGCAATAATTATATTGCACTGCACCTTGCCCATGGAAGATAACATAATACAATGCATATTTTAATTTGATGTAATTTTTATATTCTGTTTTATTTGTCATATTATATTATAAATTGTGTTATAAAACTTATTGATCATTTAAATATAACAAATATTAAATATCTAAAGGAATGACATTTAATAATTTTAATGTAATACAATCCAAATATACAAAACAACTTAATTTATAAACCAAATAAAACTACATATACTCAATTACATAAATAACAACTTTGAATAGCAATTGTGATGCAGAGGCAGTTATTCTATATCCATCAGGGGAATGTTTGCTGTCTTAGCTTTCATTATCCTTTGTTGTTGCAGACTTGCAGAGGTTGTTCATTAAACCACCTTCCAGAAGTAAAAAAGTTTGTATTGGAAGATGCCCCTTTCTATGAACGATTGGAGGTGAAGTTTATCTCTGGAGCCCCACCAGAGCTTATTTTCTTAGGCGAAGGTGACAAAGAGCTTGAACGAATTATATTACGAAGTCTCAGTCGTCAGGAATGTAATAAACTATTACTTGACAAAGGTTTCAGCCAAAAAGCCAATAAAGATGAGTTTTAAAGGGAATGGACAACCTAATTTCCGTCATTAGCTGCATTTATATATATATAAAAAAAGCTTATTTCTATGTAATCTGTATATTATGTACTTTAATATGTTTGACTTTGTAATTATGACAAAAGAATGGTTTTTGTAAAAAATTAATTTATATTAAAATTGCATTCCTCAATTGATAATTAGTTTTAAGATTAAAAAGTGATACTGATAATTGAACAAAGTTTAATATTTAAAACATTACAATGGAGTGAATTTACATAAATTAATATTATTTTCATCTTAGCAGTACTAATTAATGTACCACATTGGTGTTTTAGAAATATTTGTTACTGTTCCTCTTTATCACTACTATTTTTTGAATAAAATGAAATAAGATTACTGATTAGTATCTAAAACTCATCACATGCCTACTCTTCTTTATTCTTTTTTAAATAAAATGTTACATATTTCAAAAGTAAGTATAGCACAATTTTTGTAACTTCAAGATTTATAAATAAATGTATTTATAAAATTGTTGTTGTTTTTGTTTAAAATATTGTTAATTGTATTATTATTACTCTATTGCATACATAGGACATGAAAGATATATATATATATATATATGTTTTGATGTTTTGAAGGTGAGACCTTATAACAATATTAAATATTGTTACATCCTTTCTTTATATGCTTACATAAATAATGTCAAAATTTCATGTATTTCGGATTATTTTTGTTCACTGTACAAAACTCAAGTTTAGACATGATTTAAGGTAAGTCAAAGTGTAATTATATCATGATAAGTACATACACATTTTTAATAAGATATCCAGTCTAAATTGTTCATTACAAAAGGCATATTTAAGCGATATTTATGTTGGAAGTTTATTTAAGCGATAAAGATGTTTTTTCAAAGTCAAAGTCAAAATATCTCTATTCAAGTAGGCCTATTACAGCACTTCTGAATGGTCACACATCGTTTTTTTTTATATATTATTTAAATGAATGATAACATTAAAGAACGACTTACAATCTAAAGTTACGAGGGTTCCTTCGCGCCCTGATCTGAGAAGAGACCACAACAAACTCAGTCGGGTGTACGTTTTTTTTTTGTTATCATCATTACAATATTTAATTAAAAAATATTCTATATCTATATACATATAGAGCAATTCATTCACTCCCACGTTTTTTTGTATTCTAAGTATTCTTTCAAATTATAGAATGATATCTCAATTAGTTTTCTCTTAATAAAAGATTTAAATTTATTAAGAGACATCTTTGTAACTTCTTCTGGGAGCTTGTTGTAGCAATGTATACAGTTACCCTTGAATGACTTGTCAATTTTATGTAGCCTACTAGAATTAACAACAATTTTATTTTTATTTCGTAAGTTATATGAGGTGCATTCACTTTTCTTCCTAAAAGAGTCAATATTTTTATGGACATATAACAAGTTTTCTAATATATTTACGCCGTGACTCTCAGTTTGGACAGGAAAGTTATATGAACTGTAACCTACAAAAACTATATATGAAGGAGTAAGCTTTGAATTTCTCAGTGGCATCAACATTCCAAACTGGTGGTAGATTTGTTACCAAAGAACAGACTACTGACGATTCAAAAGTGCTATTTCAGCCTATAATGATAAATTGAAAATCTACAACTAAGCATTTCTTTTTATAAGGTGAAACTTAGTGATGCCAGCCCAATTGTGTCACCACTTGTCTATTGTAACAAATAAGTCATTTTTTTTATAAAATGCAGTCATCATTGCTTCATTCAAGGAATTGCTAATAATAATCTTATATATCATCATATATTTAGTTCGATATCCCTCAGTCCTTGAAGACCAAAGTCGAACAGTGCGTGTTGCCAGTGATGATTTATAGTTTTGGTCTACGTGGACCTACTGACTGTGGACATCATACGGAAGCTCAGAGTCACTCAGCGTCCGATGGAGAGTGCTATGCTCAGAGTTTCTCTACGTGATTGAATCAGAAATGAAGAGATCCGTAGTAGAACCAAAGTCACCGACAAACTGACTGAAGTGGCAATGGCCGGGGCACATAGTCCGAAGGACTGATAGACGTTGGGGGCCGAAGGTGCTGGAGTGGCGACCCCCCACAAGGTGGACCGACGACATAAAGAGGGTCATCGGTAGCCGCTGGAGCCAGGCGGCGCAGGATCGGGCCTTGTGGACGTCATTACGTGAGACCTATGTCCAGCAGTGGACGTTCATCGGTTGAAGTGACGACGACAACGAATAATATACAAAATTATCGTGTTACAATGTTAGTTAACATGCTCTTCTAAAGCTTGAAGCATTATTATGTAATTTTCTATGCTTGTTCAGTAGGTTTGAGAATTGGATACAAAAATAATTCTTACCCCTTAATGGTAAGAGAAACTTTTTTAGACATGAGGGTAACATTTTCCGAACGTAACGCGTGATAGCGTCACGAAGATTTTGATGCCAATTCGTTTGAAGGTTAGGTAGTTTTAATACTTACAAATAACACAACTCGTTATTTAGTAAATTAATATACTATTTATCATAAAATAACAATATTTCATAAATTCTCCTTTCTATATATTAATAAAATAAACACGTGGCATTTTTATTTACAATCCGTCATTTGATATTTCAATAATTTATTTGTATTTATTTTTCGACAATTAGTATTTTATTGATAATTAAATTCCTAACATCTTCCGTTTTTCCCTCCCCCTAAGTCTCGAAAATCGAAAGTTTTATATTTGTATAAATATAAAACAAGACTTAAAATTACTTTTCCAAAGAAGTTTCTCTTCTGTACTTGGTACGCACGAACTTTTTTTTATACTTTAATAATAATAATAATAAAGATCTTTATTCACAGAAAATGTGTCGTTTACATAATATCGGACATAAATTATAATTTAAAATATATGAACATTTCTGTGAAAAGGCGTAAAACTCAGCTCGTAGCTGCTTTTCAGTTCGTACCTTAATACGTCTGCTGCCAACACCAGAGTAAAACCATAAAAAAAGTTGATAATAAAAAGAAAGAGCAAAAACACAATAATAAAAAATGTAAAATCTAAAACTATGTAATGGACTAAGAAAAAAGAAAAAACGATAAGAACTGAATACATGGGCTGTGGTTTTATTTACTGTAGCTTAAGGGAGAGATTCTAAAAAAGTCTTTAGACAAAATTTTAGTTTATAATGTGGCATTAAAAAATACAATTCAAAATTTTCACCACACTGTCATCAACCCCTATTATTAAATAGTATCTCATTTAAAGTAAATTTGTAATTTAAAATTCTTATGAGAAATAAATTCTTTAACCACAATATAAAATTTGCTGGGGCAGCTTGTATTGATACAAAAAAATATAGTACTAAAGTAGCAGCCCAATAACGTCCTATTGCTGGGCACAGGCCTCCTTAATTATATGAGAGAGGGTTTTTAGAGCATAGACCCACCACACTGCTTCACTGCGGATTGACAGGCATAGTACATAAACGCACTCTCTATTCCTTCACTCTCATAGTCCGATGTGATCGGTCGCAAGACCGACGCCTTAACGTGCTCTCCGAGGTACGAGGGTGGATCACCCCGCCAACTTCCTAACTTCGGGCAAATATTTAGAAAATCTCAATAGAAAAGTCAATATTGATTTATGAACTGGACTGACCCGGGACTCGAACCCAGGACCCCATGTCTGTAGTCAAACAATTTAACCACTACACCAATGAAACAATTTAATTAAAAACTTTATTGAAATTAAATTGTTATTTTTATTTAATTGTAAATGACTGCATGATTCCTCACGATTCATCAACATGGAACATGGAATGTGAAGTCTCCTGATGAAGGCTTGCGTGGGAACTGTAGTATTATTTTGATGTGGGTAATTGAATAAAAGTAGTCAGTACAATAAAAACGCAGCAGCAGCAACGTAATAACGAAAGGTTAATAATTCGATTGAAATCATTGTAAATTGAACCTTAATACATTGACTTAGAGTACTACGTACATAGAAAGATTTACGATATCTGCTATTGTTATAAAAGATCTGTTAGTGCTATTTTGATGTTTTGTTATTTTAAAATGTCATTGTCAATGTGGCACAGGAAAAAGCCATAAATCCAAAAAAAAAAGTTCGATTCAATTTATAGGAATTATAAAAAAAAATATTATTATTGTTATCTTAAAAAGTTAAACATAGAATTCAATTCCCATAGGAATTGCTTGCAGTAAATTTATATGAAATGTTTGACACTAAATAATTCTATGTTAGTAATGAAATAAAACACGCGTTGCTGCTACGTTTTTATCGTACTGACTACTTTGTGCAACTACCCACATCACAATAATACTACAGGGACTAAAGCTCATTCCCTCTCTGCTAAGAAAGGAGGCCTATGTCCAGCAGTGGGACATATATAGACTGGTTTATGTAAAGTAGTAAGTAGCAGCCCACTTAACGTCCTACTGCTGCGTACAGGCCTCCTCACTCATATGAGAGAGGGTTTTTAGAACATAGACCCACCACGCTGCTTCAATGCGGATTGGCAGGCATAGTATACAAGTGCACTCTCTAAGTCCGATGTGACGGTATTCCGACACAACCAGAGAGAGATTGGGCACAGGACCGACGGCTTAACGTGCTCTCCGAGGCACAGGGGTGGATCACACCCCAACTTCCCAACTTCGGGCAAATATTGAGAAAATCTCAATAGAAAAGTCAATATTGATTTATGAACTGGACCGACCCGGGACTCGAACCCAGGACCCCATGTCTGTAGTCGAACATGCTAACCACTAGACCAATGAGGCAGAGGCTGGTTAATGTGAATGAATGTAATTTTATAAATCCATGCTCTTGAAAATAAAACTGTTATTGGTCTTGGATAACTACTTAAGTGGTACTAATAAAATAAAAATAAGTTGGTGATGAATTCTGCAATAGGGCCCAATCAAAAGAATCATCCTACGGGCCCCAGATGGTATAGTTACACCACTGGCTACAGCAATATGTTTTGATTGTATATTGTTTCATGGAATTAGAATTGAAATAAGAGGCAGTGTAGATTTATAAAGGTATATTTATAAGTTGTTTATGTGAGGAGCGTGCAGTCCAGGTCCTCGTCGCGGCCGTCGGCTGCTGCGCGACGCAGCACCCGGGAAACCACGTCAGCGAGGGCTTCGCGACCGCCCTCTTCCAGCAACGACATACATTGCTGGAAACCAAATTACGATACGTTAAAAATCTGGATCTGGCTCTCGAGATTACCGCCATGTGGGGGGGGGGGGGATCGACTGAAACCATCCCAATCGTAATATCCACGAATGGTCTGATCCCAGTCAGTCTCGCTCACCATCTGGGCTTTCTTGACAGTTTGCTCGCAGCAAGGATGCAAAAGGCAGTGTTGCTGGACTCCGCTAGGATAGTCCGGCGGTTTCCCAACCTTTAGCCCTGACAACCCCAGCCCTCTGGTCTCCGGGGTGTATTCCTCGCCCGTTATATTTATTTATGTAACTGTTTATGTAATATTTGATATTTCTATATATATGTAATTGTGATAAATTTAACTAAAATATAAATATATATTTTTTGCATAAACGTGCGTGAGTGAAACGTAGAATAATAATAATTCTTGTGTGCAATTCACACGTGGTAGAAGTGATATCTTCAAAAATTGTGGTTTCAAGATGATAAGATGATTTATATCAATTCCGGAAAACAGAATAAACCAACCCTGATAGAAAAAAAATTTAATCGTTTCAGTAGCTTTTACGCTCCATCATATTAGCACAGCAAAATGAAATGATAACTTACTATAAAATACACACTTTACAACCAGCTCTGAAACACAAAATTATAAACAGTTGACGTCTCAACGACCTATATCATCAAAGGGTGACATTAACATTGAATCTGTGTTCGTTTTTGGGAGCGGTTCCCTAACACCTCGTATAACCTTAATTGTATTGAAAGGGCTCATACCCGATTTCCCGATTCCCTAAAGCATCACCTAGTTAGGGAACACCTTATCTATAGAAACACCCCCCTTAGCGGGACACTAAATGTACTCAGAGGACATGTAAAGAATGTCCGGCTTGGGCACACATCAGCATGCCCCAGTGCCGTGGATCGGCGGGAATCTCACTGTCAAGAATGATAGGCGTAATGCTTGGCAGTGTGGCGACATAGAGCGTAATTGCCTCCTTCTGGGAGGCTATCATCCTGTTAAAGTAGGCTATGGAAAGAAAGAGTACACGATGCTCCTCTTCTCTGAAGTAGGAGGCTAGGAGAAAGAAGGCTTCGTTACGAACAACTTTTAGCTCTACTTTGAACCCGTGAACTACTTTGTCAGTGACAACCGGGTTTGTGAGCGAAAATGTGCAAGCTGAACTCTGACAAACTCATCACAGGTTAACGAAGGTGCCGATGGGGTTTAGTGTAAAAAAAAGTATACACAAAACAAAAAACCAATCTCATTCTCTTCCACGTTCAATCTTATCAATTTATGACCATCTCTTTTTACTGTCGCGTTTTCGTTTCACAGACTTTCAAATCACAACGACGGTAAAAAAGTTTTTGCTTCAAAAATAATAATAGTTTATTTCATCATCGGGATTGTGGAAGTGGAGTTTTTGTTTGCATCCATAAAGAAGTACTAGTCTAAGTCTCAACAGCACTCTATAAAAAAAAAAACGTCTAAGGTAGTTCACCTGATGGAAGGTGTCGTCTTGTGGTAACCGCAGAACTGCCCGCAGCGCTATCTCGGAGTTGGCTCGCACGTAGGTNCTATAAAAAAAAAACGTCTAAGGTAGTTCACCTGATGGAAGGTGTCGTCTTGTGGTAACCGCAGAACTGCCCGCAGCGCTATCTCGGAGTTGGCTCGCACGTAGGTGTTCTTCTCCTTGGTGCCGTTGACGAGTGCTGGTAGCAGTGCTCGCACCACGTCAGCGGAGGGTCCCGTGGCTTTCACCGCCCCCCCTCGCCCGATGAGGGTACTCGCCCGAGCCATCAGCTGTTTCACCTCATTGCTACTGTGGTTCATGCTCTGCAAACACAATTTGTAACATATTTTATATTTATTTATTTAATAATAAAGCATACGTTTCATCATTTGACTAAACCGTACTCTTAGAAACAAAGGCCTTCCCATTGGTGGATTTCTAAGCATTGTAATTGATGGCAATTTGACAATATAACCGTTGTAATGTTACATAAAAGATTAGAATTACGCAAATTATATTAATTGTGAGTATTAAAAACAAACAGCGAATGGTATTTGGCGGCAAACACTCTTTCATTGGTGTTTAGACATAATTACCTCATTTTCAGAAGTTATAAAAGGTTAAGTATGGTAGAAGTTAGTTCAGTTCTCAGTTTTAAACGTCAGCTACCAGTTATTGTGTTTTAAGTTAATTGTCTTAGTTAATCGGGCTGCTCTGCAATATAAAGCTAAGAGTAAATTGTTTCATTTAAAACTTTTGTCTTAATATGACAATTGTGTGATTTTTATATTTATTGTTAATGGATTATTATTAATTATAACATGGATAAAAAAAGAGTAACTATTGAGTTTCTTGCCAAATTCTTCTCAGTAGTACATTCCGAAACGGTGGTAGAATCATCGCCAAGGCAGTTTATTGAGTTTAATTGAATTCAGGAATATTTTAGTTTGGTTATTGACTATTATTATGTAAACTATTTAATTAAAAAATAGATTATTTGTCATTCGCGCGTACGGGTGTGTATGTGTAAACAATATGAAATGACTCACTCTGACAAACTGTGAGAGGACATTAGATGGAACAGGTTTTTCCTTCTCCAGCAGATAGTGTATCAAATAGCCGATACCCCGGATACCATTGCATACTATAGGTATTTTATCACTGGTTAGATACCCGAGCAAAGCCTTATCAATTTTCTCCTCAAAATGCTCCCGATATATCTGATCTGGCGTTTCTTTTAGAGCGACAAATAATGCTGTTGATCGTCCATGTGTCAACAACCAATCCTCGGATGCTGCTGCTGATGGGGCAGTTGGGTTCCCTGCTGCCAAAACATGGTGTAATAAAGCAGCATCACGATGAGCTTGTGCAAGGCAATGTAATAAAGCTCCAAGGCATCCACCAGCACCATTCCTGGGAGCATCTTCTGGATGTGCAAGTAATGCAGGGCTTGTTAACATAGCCAGAATGGTTAAAGCCAGCTGTTCAGACATCTTGTCTCCTCCATTTGTAATCACACTTCGCAGAGCTTGCAACATGGTTTCTTTAACGCTGAGGTCATCTGAATTTTTAACTCCGTTGTGGACTTCTAGGAAGAGTGGGTCTGCCCGTGTGTGTATGAGTACCAGCTGGGACAGAGCAAGTCCAGCCTTTATACGGACAGGACGGTTTGCATCGGACAACCCTTTGATAAAAGTAGTCTGCAGTTGTGGCAGGAATTGTTTTAACATTACCCCAACCTGTTAAAATAAAAAAAAAACATTATATAACCAGTATAGCTTTTTGATTTTAATCTCTTCTGATGGTAACTTATGATAAAGTCAGTGAAGGTAAAAAATTCCTTATTCAAGTTAGCTAAACAATCTTTGTTCAAATATTAATGCCTGATTTCACCAACATTTTCTAAAGCATCGCTTGGTTAGGGGACTTCTCAGCTTTTAAGTACAAACAGGACAAGCAAAGTGATTCTAGCAGGACAAGCAAAATATTTTATAATTTCTTCGGAGTGGAATCAATTTTCTGAACCACTGGTATATTTCTTACTAATAGACAGACCACTGATGATTCAATAGTGCTTTATAAGCCTACTTGAATAAAGAACAGTTTGATTTGATATACATATAATTCAATTAGCTGGTCCCTAAACATACTTAGGGAACACGTAAAAGTTTTCATTAGCAATTAAAGAAAATTAATTCAATAAAATATCGGTGAACTTTTAATGGAAACAAATAAAAATGTACCTTAGATAATAGTAAAGCCAGAGTTTCCAAAACTGCAGCCTTTACGCTAGCGTTAAATCTATCTCCCAGGATTCGGATGAGTGGTCCGGTGATGTGCACCACAGATGGTTGGATGGCTGCAGCCGTAGTGAGTTTGATAATCTCTCCCAACATGAGTGCTGCATTCTCCTTCTCCTCTGGAAGACCGTTGAGGATCGCTTCACGGAATAATGGAAGTATTGGTGCAATGCCCTGTACAAAAAAATATATTCTGTATATAGTGAAACCTCAATTATCCAAAACATTGGGAATCAGACTCATACGATCGGATAATCAAAATGTAAGTTTTTGGGATGCGATCATAAACAACACTTTTTCTACATAATAACACCACATACATGTATATTAAAATTTCACAAACATATAAGCGTTGAAATACACACACACACACACATTTATATGTGTGTGTTTCTGAGGACGTGTGTGTGTTTTAAACGCCTGAAAAGTCGAATATTTTTCGTTAAATTTTGTAGGCAGATATATTAGGAATATTAAATTTCTAACATATATTTCTTTTTCCCTTAATTGTCATTAAAATATTAAAAGTGTTGAAAATTGATACAAGTAATTTAATGAAATCACAAATGACGAATTGTAAATAAATATGCCACGTTTTTTGTAAATATTAAACCTACCTAATCTTGTGTGCGAATAATGACACGAAGATAAAATTGCAGCAAGAGGGTAATTGTTGGTTTTAGTAAAGATTTTATGTTAACTCCCACTGTCCCACTATGCTTTTGTGGTTACGAGTGGAGAGGAAACAGAGCACAAACAGAACCACATACATAACAAACATTGTATAATACTTCCAATCTCAATTTTTGAATTTATGTGTCCACGTTTTTTTACCGTCGCTTTTTCGTTTCGTCGACTTCCAAATCACAACGTTGCTAAAAAAGTCTCCACTTTAAAATTCGTGCAGATGCACATACCTTGGGTAAACAGAATCCGGGAAGTGGCTCGCCTTTTAGGTCAGCGGCAGCATATCGGACCGCTTGGCGTACTTCTGAAATGTAGCTGAGCTGCTTCTCTGCTTCCAGCATACGCGTGAGTGCCGAGAGGGCCTCCCACGCCATGAGCAGTACATCACGCTCGGTCTCCGCGAACAGCAGGAGCAGACCACGCAGTAGGGCAGCTACGTGAGGGATGAGGTCTGCCCGCGTATGAGTTACGAATGCACATAAGAGTGCGGCAGCCGCACGTCGTTTTTCACTCTCACCGCCCACTGCGCGTACACTCTCCATCAGGGTGTCAATGATGCTGTTGTAAAACAGTGTATCAATCATAAAGAACTTTTCATACAATCATTAACACCTTAAAGTAATAGGATGTAATTAATCTAGTCGACTCTTAGAAGGGATTTGGAATCCGCCATGTATAAGTTTTGAGACCAATAAAAATGTTGAATATCAGAAATTAATACATAGATAGATAGATAGTATACTTTATTGAACACCACAAAACAAAAAGAAATAATACAATGACTTAATTTAAAATAATTCTAGTGTACAATGGGCGGTCTTATCGCTATTTAGCGATCTCTTCCAGACAATCCAGCGTATAGGGCAACCGTCAAAGAAAGGAGAGACAAGGTAGGCGGTGTACGTACATAGCATCACGCCTCATTCCCATAGGGGTAGGCAGAGACAACATCCTTCCACCTTCCTTGCCACGATCCCTGCAGGCCTCCTTCGTTTCTTTCATTTTCATTAAACCTTTCATACAAGATCGTCGGTTTAAAATACTCTTGACTTGGCCCTTATTTAAAATGTCCTGGATTTGGTCCAGGAACGTTCGCCTTGGTCTTCCCATTCCAACTTTCGCATTCACTCTTGGACTTATAAATCCGTTTTGTCAGTCTCCTTTCATTCATTCTCTACATGCCCAAACCATCTAAGCATACCTTTCTCAATTTTAGTCACTACATCCTCTTTTAAATCATAACGTTCTCTTATCACACTATCACAGAAATTAATTATCACTATTATTGAATAAAGTTACAAATTTATATATTAAAAAATTCAATCATAAAATTTGCGCTATCTTATGATTTGAATATTCGATTTCATATAGTTTTTCTATGACAACTGTTCTATCTATTTAAACTTGCAGATTTTTTTTTGTGTTCGTTTTGTTATATTTATTTTTATTTGCTTTTTAATACTTTTGTATCAGTAGTCTGCCTGTGTTTTATATCTTTTTTTAATACCACGTCGTTTCTTATTATTAGAACGTAACTCTCATTGTGATATGGAAATAAAATAATTCTTGTCCATTTATATAGTAATAAGTTCTCTTGGAAACTAAATAATTACTATGTAACTAAATGGTCTTTAATAAACATGGTCGTATTAGAGTAAAAAAAAAATAATGTGAAGCTTAAAGTTTTCAATTCTAGATATCGTAAAAAAAATCCATGTTAAAAAGAAAATTCTTTCTTTTTATGGATCAAGGACCAAAGGGAAGATCGAAAAAAATACTAAAAACTTTTTTTTTCAAAGATCACAATTTGAAAAGTCGCCGTAAGATTTAGATTTGAATTGATTCCACTAGTGTAAAATAAATAATTTAACACCATGTAAACATGAGAATGCATGCGTGCATGTATGCGTGTAAGTGCGTATGAGTGTGTGTGTGTGTGTGTATGCGTGCAATTATTTTGGATGATTTTCGTAGATATTGAGCAGAATACCATCGGACACCAGTGTCGTCAACAACCGGCAGTAGTGCGTCGCGGCAATACTCGAGCTCACGGGATTCTGAAGGAGTTCCCCGTGCTGCGACTAGTGCGTTGAGCAATGCGGGCAGTACGCGAGGCAGGTGGCGTGCCAGAGCATTGCCAGCCGCAGCTGCCAGAGCGGACAGTGCGCGTGTGTCCGTATTGCCGCCACCGCTGCCAGTCAGCACTGGCACCAGATAAGGCAACACGGCGCGAGATTTGATCGCCATTATCTGCAAATATTTCACTTCGTTAACACTTTGAACGCCTCATAATATATCTGCATCTACGCTGTGCTGATAAAATACAAAGTTTCCAAAATATAACAAGCTACTAAATGTTAAGAAAAATGAGACTTTTGTATGTTAGGCTCAAATCTTGACATTTTATTTACCAAATACANAATCTAGTCGACTCTTAGGAGGGATTTGGAATCCGCCATGTATAAGTTTTGAGACCAATTAAAATGTTGAATATCAGAAAGTAATACATACATACACACATAGCATCGTTCCTATAGGGGTAGGCAGAGACAACATCCTTCCACTTGCCACGATCCTTGCATATCTCCTTCGCTTCTTTCATTTTCATTAAACCTTTCATACAAGTTCCGTCGGTTTAGAGTACTCTTGACCTGGTCCTCGTTTAAAATGTCCTGGATTTGGCCCAGGAACGTTCGCCTTGGTCTTCCCCTTCCAACTTTCCCATTCACTCTTGACTCATGAATGCTTTTTGTCGGTTTCCTTTCATTCATTCTCTCTACATGCTCAAACCATCCAAGCATACCTTTCTCAATTTTAGTCACTACATCTTCTTTTAAACCACAACGTTCTCTTATCACACTATCACAGAAATTAATTATCACTATTATTGAATAAAGTTACAAAATTAATATATAAAAAATTCAATCATAAAAATTGCACAATCTTATGATTTAAATATTCGATTTCATATAGTTTTTCTATCACAACTGTTCTATCTATTAAAACTTGCAGATTTTTTTTTGTGTTCGTTTTGTGTTATATTTATTATTATTTTCTTTTTAATGTATTTGTATCAGTAGTCTGCCTGTGTTTTATATCTTTTTTAATACCACGTCGTTGTTTCTTATTATTAGAACGTAACTCTCATTGTAATGATGAAATAAAATAATTCTTGTCCATTTACCTAGTAATAAGTTCTGTTGGAAACTAAATAATTACTATGAACTAAATGGTCTTTGATAAACATGGTCGTATTAGAGTAAAAAAAAAAGTAATATGAAGCTTAAAGTTTCCAATTCTAGATATTGTAAACAAAATCAATGTTAAAAAAAAAATTCGTTCTTTTTATGGATTATTATGTTGTCAATTTAGCTTCAATTTCGTTACAGCCACCAAAGGGAAGATCGAAATAATACTTTCATTAAACATGAGAATGCGTGCGTGCATGTATGCGTGTAAGTGTGTATGAGTGTGTGTGTGTATGCGTGCAATTATTTTGGGTGATTTTTGTAGATAATGAGCAGAATACCATCGGACACCAGTGTCGTCAACAACCGGCAGTAGTGCGTCGCGGCAGTACTCGAGCTCACGGGATTCTGAAGGAGTTCCCCGTGCTGCGACTAGTGCGTTGAGCAACGCGGGCAGTACGCGAGGCAGGTGGCGTGCCAGAGCATTGCCAGCCGCAGCTGCCAGAGCGGACAGTGCGCGTGTGTCCGTACTGCCGCCACCGCTGCCAGTCAGCACTGGCACCAGATAAGGCAACACGGCGCGAGATTTGATCGCCATTATCTGCAAATATTTCACTTCGTTAACACTTTGAACGCCTCATAATATATCTGCATCTACGCTGCGCTGATAAAATACAAAGTTTCCAAAATATAACAAGCTACTAAATGTTAAGAAAAATGAGACTTTTGTATGTTAGGCTCAAATCTTGACATTTTATTTACAAAATACCCTGATCAATATCGTAAATTGCACAATACGGTGTACATGGTACACATATAGGTTTAAAAGCGGGGTTGTGGTTGTGTTTGTTGTACGTGAATAAGTCTCGTGACGGGTAATAGTTTATATGCAAAATATTATTCGTAATGGCGGACCGTCCACCTCTGCCGAGTGCGGTGTGTTGCGGTCCTTACTTAGTGTAATAAATTCTTTGATTCTTTAGGCTAATTAGTGACGTAATTTGATTTCTGATGGAATTGATATAGATATGTAGCTATAAGTGAGNAATGTAACGGTATTCCGCGAGTTCGCTATTAACTCAATTTTTTGAATTGACTCCATGGGGATGCGGTTTTAAAGACGTATTCACGTCAAAAATGCAATTTAAGTCTGCTTCGCCGTGAAGTCTCTGCAGGTGCAGCGAACGAAAAAATAATTTATCTACCTGCTTGAGCCCGTCGAGTGTTGCATCGGCCACGGCTGGATCTGGATGACGTAGAGCATCCAGCATGGGGGGCAGGATGTCGTCCAAAGCTTTGTTCCCAATGGTGGCGTGAAGGGAATCGAAAGCCCGTGCAGCTGCCATACGCACTTCCGGCAGTTCGTCGCATAAAGCCGTACGGACTGTTGGCACCTGGATAAAAAATAAGTGATTACCTTCCGGGCATAAGCCATTGGAATCGAGAGTGTAATAAAGAGAAGAACATTAATTACTAATGCTAACCGAAACATCTAAGATCAGGATAGGGTTGACTGGAAAAGATCACTATTTAATTTGTAATAATTTAAAGAGACTGTATTTGTAGGAATACAATAACATTACCAGTCCATCAGCAAAGCTGAGCACTGCATCTCTGGAGGTGGAAGCAAGTATTTCTCCAAGCCCGATGCAAACTCCTTGCCGTTGGTCTGCTCGCTCTGAACGAAGCCCACGTTCAAGGATAGGCACTATATCCGGTAGCACTCGCTCACCTAACTGATAAGATAAAATTCACAATTATCATTAAATTTAAGAAATATACAGAAATAATGGGTCGTTACTCGAAAAATTTTTCGCCTATAAGTCAAGAAGATTGTGTTTAGCATTGGGATATTAAAAAAAGTAAGTAGCAGCCCATTAACGTCCCACTACTGGGACAGGCCTCCTCACTCCGAGTAGCGAGGGTTTTAGAGCATAGACCCACCACGCTGTTCCACTGCGGATTGGCAGGCATAGTACACAAGTGCACCCTCTATTCCTTCACTCTCATAGTCCGACGTGACGGGAATCCGACACGACCGGAGAGAGATTAGGCACAGGACCGACGGCTTAACGTGCTCTCCGAGGCACGAGGGTGGATTACACCGCCAACTTCCCAGGACCTTATGTCTGTAGTCGAACATGATAACCACTAGACCAATGAGGCAGTTTATTGGGATATTAATATGCTGCTACTTACCGGTATCTTACACTCAAATAATAAGTAAGCTACTCCAAAAAAGTTCATATTCAGGGATGCACAGTTATTTTTATGCACCAAAAAGTACAATATTGAATATTTAAACAATTTTTACAATGAGACCTAGAAAGACCTTGCCTGTCTATGAATAGATCACCCCGTACTTTTTAAATAAAAAAGGCGCCTCAGTTTAATGTATTATTAACTTTTTTATATATTTAGCTACTAGTTAACTTTCTAGATAAACTTCCACCGAGCGACTTCGTGTAGGTCGATGTCACACTACTAACGCCATCTGTGTTAAATGAAAAACAACACAGAAAACTACCAAAAATTACAATACCAAATACAAAAATAATTTTAATAATGACATCTAGAAAGACCAATAGTCTTGTCTATTATTAGAGCTAGCGTAATTAAAAAAGGCGGCTAAGTTTAATAAATTATTAACATATTTATAAGCTTCTATCAAGCGACTTCGTGTAGATGTCAAACTACTAACGCCATCTGTTTTAAACGAAAAACAACAACACATGAAACCACAGGAAATAAAATAATCACTGGAATAAAACTAAATTCCACAAATAGTTCATAATTAAGTAGGGTAGAATAAAAAAGACAAACCTTTGTTTTTTCAAGGATTACTCTACTAGGATTTGTTGCTTGAATAATAGATACGTTATTGGCTACTTAAAAAGATTAAAATGATGTAAAAAAAATTATACCAACCTTCCTAACCAAATCCCCGAGTGTTCTCGCCGCCACTTGCCTTTTGTCATAACTCGTAGAAGCCAAACATCCCAATAACAAATTGAATAATGTCGGCAGAATTTCGCGAAGAGTTTTGGGCGTATTTGTCACGACCACCTTGAAGAAAAATATTTGAATTAAAATATTTGCTCATCCCCTGCCCACTCCTTGAACGAATTGGGATGACATGGCTTCATCCAGGGTGCCACAGTGGATTGCGCGTGCGTACTTCTGGTTCTCTACCTAAGAAAGTCGAGGGTTTTTCGCTGGGCTTTAGCGAGAATACCCGGTGCGTAAAGCCAATTGTTAACGTCATTCCCAATGACCCGACCCCTTCAGTTTCCTTATATCTAGGTTGCACGATAAAATATCTTTAAGAGATTTCGCGACACTCTTTTATAAAATAGCAAAGTAGACTCAGTTAAATTATAAAGTTTTGCACTTCGCTTGCGTAGACTCCAGATGCCAGACCACTAATGCCATCTATGTTAAACGAGCATCAACTATGATGTGATGCGTTTAATGTAATGAATATTTTCGAAGTCGCTTCACTTTCCTTATATCACGGTTGCACTATCAAAGATTTCTAAGAGATTTCGCGACGCGAAGAGATTCAATTTCGTGTGATTATATTCTAATAAAGTGCAACTGAATAAAGACCAAAAGACATTCATACTCGCAAATACGTACTTTGTTTAACGCGTAACGAAATTTTTCCCTACCAAGTCAGAAGAAATTACACGTCGTCAAAGTACAGATAAATTTATCTATCTAAAAAATGTGAGTTAGTTACCTTCCAGACATGTAAAGCAGCTTGTCTGACCATTAAGGCTACATCACTCCTACCCATATATAAACCAGCTAATACTCTATTACGCCTTTCAGAACCCAGAGCATTAATAATGGCTTTATGAGACTGCTCCGTCCCAAAGTTATCATCTTCAGAAGCGGTTTCTGTACTCATTTTCCCTGAAACTCCTGATATCCTGTATAGCAAATCTCCTAATAGTTGTACCGAGCTGTATCTTATACGCCAATTATCATCAAACAATCCACCTTCAAGTTCGGGTAAAAGCAATTGTATGGCAGATTCTGCGTAAAGGTTAACTATTCTCTGTCCAGCTTTCAGTGCTGTTTCTCGGACGTATTCGTTTTCATCAGCCAGTGCTTTTAATATGGGATTGATAATTTGGCCTATATATGGTGTGAATTCGTCAGTGAAAGCTCCGGGCATGTATATGAACATCATTATGTATCCATCCTTTACATGTGGTGCAATATCAGTACGTTCAGCTGTTGCTATTATATCTGTTAAATGAGAATAGGATTATAGGATAACATATAAACAATTGATTGATTGATTGGTTGGCTACAAAAGCGAACCAACGAATGCAAAAGGCAACGAATGATGACGTAAAAAAGGCAAGAATGGAATACAAAAGGGTGGGGGTAATCGTGAAAGAAGCTGTAAGAAAGAAAAAAGAAGAATACAGTGATATGTGTGATAGGAGACTGTCTGATGATTTTCAGTCAAACAAAAAGTTTTTCTGGAAATCAATACAAATTGCCCGAGGGAGATCTACTTCCTCGGAGCTTTGTAAAATCAGAAGTTTAGATGGAAGTTTAATAAAAGGAGAAGAATGGATATTGAAGAGATGGAAGGATCATTTTGAAAGTTTGTTTGAAAGAAATGAAGCAGAGGTAAATATGGCCTCTGCGGATAGCAATGAATGTAAGACAAGTGATAGCGAGATTAGTATGGATGACATCATGAAAGCGATAAAAGGTATGAAATCAGGTAAGGCTGCTGGGTATGACAGAGTGTCAGTCGAGATGCTGAAGGCTGGCCGCGGGATTGTGGTAGCTCAGCTGTACTGCCTTTTCAATATATGCTGGGAGAAAGGTCAAGTCCCAAGAGATTGGAGCAAGGCCGTAATTGTCCCTCTATATAAAGGAAAAGGGTCACAGCAGGAGTGCAAAAATTACCGCGGTATCAGCCTTCTTAGTGTCGTCGGCAAATTGTATGCAAAGATATTGATTGAAAGGGTGATTAATGAAACTGATGAGAAAATATGGGACGTGCAAGCGGGATTTAGAAGAGGAATGGGATGTACGGATCAGGTCTTTTCTTTACGGTGCATAACTGAAAAATGTTTGGCTAAACACCAAAAAGTTTATTGCGCGTTCGTAGATTTAGAAAAGGCCTATGATCGAGTGGTGAGGAATGAGCTGTGGTCAACGTTATCTACGTATGGGGTGAGCGGTTGTCTGATCCAAGCATTGAAGTCTCTCTATGAGGGTTCTAGTGCCTGTGTCAGAATAAACGGAGCGTACACGGAGTGGTTTCCTGTCGAAAGAGGTGTTCGACAGGGATGTGTTGCGTCACCATGGCTGTTCAACCTTTTCATGGATAAATGTTTGACAGATTTAAAAGAAAGTATGTATGGGTTAAGAATGAATGAATTACTCATCAAATGTTTACTCTACGCTGATGATCAAGTAATACTTGCGTCATCCGCTAACGAGCTTCAGGAGATGCTAAATATTATGAATGAAGCTTTGAAAGGGAAAGGAATGAAAGTGAATGTAAACAAAACGAAAGTTATGCTTTTTGAACGAGATGAATCTATGATGAATGGCAATATTTTGATAGATGGGGAACAAGTGGAAGAGGTGAAAGAATTTGTATACTTGGGATCTAAATTTACAAAAGATGGAACATGTGAAAGTGATATCGAAAGGAGAGTGAATGCAGGGAATATGGTAAATGGTGCTCTGCATGCTTTTATGAATAGCCAGATGGTGTCTCAAAGGGCTAGACTGGCAGTGCATGCTGGAGTGTTGGTGCCAACACTTATGTATGGTAGTGAAAGTTGGGTATGGCAGAAGAATCACAAAAGTAAAATAAATGCGGTAGAGATGAGAGCGTTGAGAAGCATGAGTGGATTAAAACTGAGTGACAGAGTAAGAAATAGTGTGATAAGAGAACGTTGTGGTATAAAAGAAGACGTAGTGACTAAAATTGAGAAAGGTATGCTTAGATGGTTTGGACATGTAGAGAGAATGAATGAAAGGAGACTGACAAAAGGATTTATGAGTCAAGAGTGAATGCGAAAGTGGAAACGGGAAGACCAAGGCGAACGTTCCTGGACCAAATCCAGAACATTTTAAATAAGGGTCAGGTCAAGAGTACTCCAAACCGACGAATTTGTATGAAAGGTTTAATGAGAATGAAAGAAGCGAAGGAGGAGGACCCTTATGGGAATGAGGCGTGATGTTATGTATGTATGTATATAAACAATGTACTGATAAAACTAGAAAATTGTTCAATTTATAGTATCCTTATGAGATTTCATTTCAAGCACAAAATATCTTTAAAGCTTGTAGATTTCAGTGATAAAAATAAACTGAAATTCCTTACTTATTTTTAAATCCTAAACCAATTTAATTAATCAAACAATCAAATCAAATTTATTTTCATTTCTCAAATGGCTTTAATATGAGTCACTGGCTCTTGGACTACATGCAACAACGTCTCAGGAACCAATGCCCTCCAATACATTTTAATGAGTTTAATTTTGCATAAACAACCATTTAAGTTTATACATTTAAGCATTTAAATTGATACCGACAGTATATCAAAATGACAGTTTTCAGTTTATTTGACCAAACAAATCCAGAAATGTCTAGATATATATACAAAAAAATACAGTTGAATTGATGACCACCTCCTTTTTTGAAGTCTGTTTAAAGTACTATATAAGGCTTTGTAGACTTAATTTACTTATGAGCAAATAAACCAAATATCAAGTGTGAATAAAAAAGAGTTTATAGAGATGTAGAGTTTCCTTAATTGATACCTAAAAAGGTGTCATCGAAACACTTAAAAGCATATCATTTGTCACTAACCAGGCATAATGTTGTGAAGTTTTTGAGAGCCGAGGCCTGCAACCACCTCAGATAGACCTTGCGCTGCACCTGAGCGATCCACAGACGAGGACTCAGAGGTGAGCGTATGCATGAGCCATGGAAGCAGTTCTTCAAAACTACCTTCACCCATTCCACGTACCATGGCACCCAAAGCGCGCGCTGATACTGATCGAACCTGTCATAATCATTAAAAGTTACCAAATGATTAACCTAATTTTTTTTTCATAGAAATAATCCACAAATACAGATCCAGTGACAATAGTCCTCGTGGTAACCTAACTACCACTTGCTTAAGTTACAAAACGATAGTAAAATTTCTAATTATTGACTCCAGTTATGTCAAAGAGATGGAAATTGTCATCCCTGTTTAAAATAAATCCGTACAAGCACCAAGGGAGTAAAATAGGGCACCTGCACCACGCAGGGATTTCAAAATTTTGCGTGCGAGAATGAGCTATTTTCTCCCTCGTTTCGTACTACACCATTTTTCCGTTCCCTCTGTGTCCCTTGGGACTGCAATATAGAAACGTTACCAGGCTGATTACTTGCTGTCAGCTACTGACTATAGCTGGACTTGAATTCTGTATTATATATTATTCTAAATTAGCTCTTCTAATTGCTATTTATTTGAAAAACGGGTAAAAGAAGAAACAGAAAAAAAACAATAAACGCTATAATTATTCACCTCAGGTACAGGATCAAGCAACGAACTCTTAAGGCCAGGGATGATGCTGGGCAAGTATGGTGTGAGATCCTTTTGGTCTGTGAGCGAGTACATGTTTCCAATAATTTGTGCTGCCATCTTGCGGGTTTCTGTGCTTCGGTCTAGGAAAGCTCTCTCTACAACTGGCATAATGAGGGCGAGAGAAGGTGCATCGATGAAATGGACAAACTTCGTATCCAGAAGGGTTTGGAGGCAGAGCGAAGTCTTGTTGGATGGATCCTGTAGAGCTTGCAGCAACACTGGCACGATTGCTGTAATTCAAAATATGCATGATATTTTTGCCATTGTGAAAGTAGGCTATTTTAAAGTGTACATTAAGTATATTTGACAAAAGGGCTAAATTAGTAAACTGATTATAAATAACATTGTCTCTATTTTTATCACTTCTATAATATACATATTATATATGTCGGAGTCAAATAGTTTGCGTAACGCCGGCGCAATCTATCGGCGCTGGACAGAGTCAATGAGTCACAAGTCGGCGTGGGTTCTCGACTAGTTCTAGGGTGGCGGCCAGCCGGAGCGGTCAACTGTTGAAACTCTCGCGTTTCTAACTATCGGTGTTAATGTGTTTGTGTAATTTGATATCGGGAATATTAAGCGTTTGGATATTATAATCTGAGTTAATTAATAAACTGTTTTATTGTACCAACATTACCCACCGACGCACACAGTTTGGAGGTTGAATTATGGGCAAATGACGATGTCGGCGGGGAATTCTATGCCTATGCTATACTTCTTTTTTTCTTTCTATTCTCCGGCATATACATCTTATACACACATGCACATTGTGTACAACACAAAGAAAGGTCACTTACAACTATTTCAAGGAATAACCACTAGATTCATATAATATCTTTTCGGTTATATATATTTTTATCAAATATTTTGGAAATGTGGTCAGTAAGCCGAAATACAGTCTTAACCAGTTCGGCTACTAAGGATAACATAATTTGGGACACATTGTATATATTAGAATTAATTAAGCTAAATCATTGTATCATTATTTTATGGTGTATAATAAATTATTATAAATTTAATAGGAAGGAAATAAACCAATTTCTAAAACCCCTGCCTTCCTAATTGTTTTGCAATGCATTGTGGTTATGAATTTGTATAAATATAGATATTTATGGGTATATATGTTTATCTATTCTTTATATTGACAAATCTAATATATAAAATTCTCTTGTTGCAGTGTTTGTTGCCTAACTCTTCTCAAACAACTTGACAGTCTTTTTATGATATTCTTTGTTCATATGCGGTTGACCTAAGAATAGGATGAAAACTATTTTTCATAACCCTAATGATAAGGGTGGTCTACACCAATGATATCGTCGTCGTCGTCGATCCAACCGATGAACGTCCACTGCTGGACACCTTGTGGGGAGTCTCCCTACACTGGGTCGCCAGTCCAGCACCTTCGGGCCCCAAAGTCCATCGCTCCGTTCACCAATGATATATATATTTTTTAATTTTGATAAAATATACGACTTTAATTTTTTTATGATTTGGCATTAACCTATCTATCTAATATATATATGTCGGAGGGCAGATATCTGTGGAACGCTGGCGCCATCTATCGGCGTGGACATAGTCAATGGTGACGGTCCGGCGGGAGTCACTCGACAGTTGTCGAGTAGCGCTCGATCGGAACAGTCAACTGTTGAAACTGTCGCGTTCCTAGCTATTAGTGTTAATGAGTTTGTGTAAATTGATATCGGGAACATTAAGTGATTGAACATTATAAACCGAGTTAATTAATACAGTGTTTGATTGCACCAACAATACCCATGAACGCCCACAGAATAAGAAATTAAATAATGGATCTAATTAATAACGATGTCGGCGGAGAACCCTACGCCCCTGTGCTTTATGCTTCTCCGTCCGTTCTTTCTTATTCTGCGACACATATATATATAATTACTTCTCTATTTTGTATCACATAAATACTCTTGTTCAATAAAAAAATCAAAGTTGTTTCCTTCTTTAAGGTTGGTTAGAAGAAATCACTTCAATAAAGTGTTAAATAAAAAATAATCTTCACGTAAACAGAACGCGTGACGTCATTCAGAACGCCATTTATAGGTTGTGTACTGTAAAATATAAGAAATTATCACTTCATATAAAGGTAACTTGTAGATGCTATAATAGACACCTAGGAGACTTGCTAGCCTAGTTGAATAGAGAACTTTCCACAGATTGTTATTGCCAAAGTGAGGCAAAGTTGTGTGAAATACGTACCTTGGATTTCAGGGTTTCGTATGACGGATCCGATGACCTTGAGGGCTTCTGCGCCTGCTTCTTGCACCCGCATGTGCGAGTCACTCAGTACCTCGATGAGCTTGGGTACGATGGATGGCAAACACGAAGACAATTGCTTCGGCGCACAGTATGCCATCGCTCCTAACAACTCTATCGAACCTGTTTCGTGACGACACTAATGTTAGCTTATTTGCAGGCAAGAGACCCACTTGCAATGGTATAGTGTTTACCTAATTACCGCATAAATGTTTCATAATAGCATAGTGTAATAGGGGGATATCAACCGAAACCTTTAATTAGACGAGTGAAAATACATAATTTCTTAGACAAACGTGAGGCGTAGACATTTACACTTAAAAAAAAAAACAAATTTTGCTTTAAAATGACTAGTGTATTAAAAGAATTGTGACATATCCAATCGGTACCAGTTTTGTTTATCTAACTATTTATACCTGACTATTTCTACAAAAATACATAAACTGTTTAAATCTTATGAATCACTTAGTCTTAAATGTATGTTTCTGGAAAGGAAATAAAATCTTTTGAATTGTATTGAACTTGACTCTAACTAATCCGCGGGCAGAAGGAAGTATATCTGTATATTAATATAGTTTTAGTGTCTAAACTCTTCTCAAACGGCTTGGCCGATTTTGATGAAATTGTTTATGTATATTCAGTAGGTATGAAAATTTTGTAGGTATGTGTATGTATATTTATATTTTTTTGGGTTATTTTTATGGCGTGGAATTAAAATACATACAACACCAAATTGTCGCCCTTTTATCACCAATCCCTATTTTTTAATAGCGATAATAGTTATAATAGGGTCAAAGCAAGGTGATGTAGTAAAAATCTATTTTATTTTACTTGTTATCGTAGTTTAAACTTTTTGACAAGTTTGTAAAATCATTTGGACAGTTTCTTTATCAATAAAATATTTATATTTTGTCATTTAAATATACACTATTAATATTTGTAAGGTAAATTTAATGGATTTTTTATTTCTGAAAGATTAGAGCTTGACTGTAATCACACCTGATGGTAAATGATGATGCAGTCTTAAGATGGAAGCGCGCTAACCGGACAAGAGGTAATTTACTTCTTATCGTTTCTACACAGAAAACCGAAACGCAGATTTTTAGGGTGGATTAGTCACGGGACCTCTGCTAGCAGAGCGAGAACTTGTATCAAAAAAGCTGTGGTGGTGCTGCACCTGCTTTGGTACGCCAGTTGTCATCCTGCAGAGCTTGCAGCAGCGAGGGCAGAACCAGCTTCACACCATGCGCTGACAAGCGGCTCATGATGAGCTTGGCGGTGTCATCTGCGGCCGCACGTACGTACTGGGAGCTGTCGCCGAAGCACAGCAACAAGTGTGGTAATACATGTACTATGTAGGGCTCGAACAGTCTGCCCAGCTTGCAACACAGCATTTCGAAACCAAACAGCGCACCTGGAAATAGAAATTATTAAGAGAAAGTTGTTATTGAACCTAAAGTGGGCATTACGATTGGTCCTAATTGTAACCGGCGATGTTAGACGATATTTATAGAAGACACAATTTTGAAGTGAAACTTCTTTAGGCGCATTAGGGTCATATTTTTACGGATGAAATGCGTGATTATTGTTTATTACGTGCAGCGTTTTTTTATGCTAATTCGTTTAAAGGTTATGCCGTCGGGTTTTAATTAAAAATATGTTTATTTAATAGTTAGTCATGATACTAAATGTCATAATACCAGATGTTGTGATTCTTATATTGTAATTATACCGGATGTAGCAAGTGTAAACTTAGTGCTATAAATAGGTTGGTTGTTAGTTATTGATATCATTCTTAAATTTAATTATTAAATGAGTTTATAAAAGAAATTGGGTGTAATGATTGCCTCCGCTTGGGGCCGCGCGCCGACAGTTACTTATAAATAGCATGTGGTATTTCAATTTTCCATTAGTCATTTAACAATTTAATTTACTATTTTTCGTAAAACATTTCTAAATTTTAAATTGAAATAAATAATTTGTAATATTGACTAGAATACATTTTTATTTACGATTTGCCATTTGAGATTTCAATAAATTCTTTGTATTAATTTTAGACACTTAATATTTTGAAGTCTTCCTTTTTCCCTCCCTCTGTCTCGGTAATCTAAGGTTTTTTATTTGTATAAGTATAAACAAGACTTAAAAGTTAGTTTGCCAAAGAAGTACCACTTCTGACACGTGTATTTTGTAGACACGCACTTTTAATTTTTTAACAAAATCGGTCCAACCCGAGAATAAGAAAGAAGGAACATAAAGCATAGGGGCGTAGGGTTTTCCACCGACATCGTCATTAATGGCTACATAACTCTTTACTAATTAACTCGGATTATAATGTTCAATCACTTAATGTTCCCGGTATTAATTTAATAAATATCTAGGAACGCGCCAGTTTCAAACGTCGACCGCATCGGCGGGCCGTCACCCGAGAACTGGAGAGATTTTCGCTGGATTGTCACTATTGACTCTGCCCACGCCGATAGACAGATGGCGCCAGCATTCCAGACTATTGCACTCCGACATATATATATATATATATAAATTAGCTATTGCCGGAGGTGTCACTCGCATATTTCCCAAACCCGTGTAAATATGGGAAAATCCGTTATATACCGCATCCAATTGTAAGCGAATATACTGTGTGAGCTCAATATAACGAATTTTCCGAAAATCCCTGGCCACGTCCATAAGAGCTACTGCAATATTTACCTATTAGTCTCTTTTTACCATTTATTATATCACCATATTCATATAACATGACCTATCAATTATTCTCACTTCATATCGTAATTTTATTACAAATTTCAATAGTAATTCACGTTTTGACGGATAAGAGACCTTAAATTTTTCGTAAGACGGTTATTATTGTTTTATAATAAGTAAAAAGTATATTACATAACTACAAATACCAAAACTATATACCAAAAGCCCAAGGTAACAAATTATTTTAAAATTCCCCTCAGTTTCGTTACAACAAGATTTCACTTTACAGTTGTCAATATATTACAGAATATTTGTATTCCTTACCTTCTCTGTACTTGTAATTCTTCTTCTCTTGAATGGCTTCTGTTAATTTACCCATAACATCGAGTTGTTTTAGCGAGAGAATACCGAGCCCTTTAATAATACCAGCTATACCGTAAGCAGCGCCCTGAAATAATCAGGATTTTGTAAATATGTATATACAAAAATATATATGTCGGAGAATAAGAGAGAACGGAGAAGCATAAAGCGCAGGGGCGTAGGGTTCTCCGCCGACATCGTTATTAAATGGATCCATTATTTCATTTCTTATTCTTTATGTGGGCGTTCGTGGGTAATGTTGGTGCAATCAAACACTTTATTAATTAACTCTGATTATAACGTTCAATCACTCAATGTTCCCGATATCAATTTGCACAAACTCATTAACACTAATAGCTAGCAACGCGACATTTTCAATAGTCAACCACTCCGGCCGCCCGCCACTCGAGAACTGCCGAGAGACGGCCGGACTGCCACTTATTGCCCCCACGCCGATACAAAGGTGGCGCCAGCGTTCCACAGACTATTACACACGGACCATCGATCCAGACTCTTGCACTCGGACATATATAATAAACAACGGTTGCACGCACAAAAAAATATGACTCATCACTACGTTCCACCGCAGCCGCGCGTGCGACCGAAAGCGCAGAACAAGCGATAGAGAAGCCCGATCAGCATAATTGCATTTTTTGTCACAACATCAATTTTTCATCAATGTTTTGTTATGTTATCACGTAAAATTATCGTCCCTTAACCGACTTTACAAACAATCAATTTTAAACTGTTTTATATAATAAATTCAAAATAAATTTGTTTACATTTTCTGTTTACAAACACATTTTAACGGTAAAAAAATCCACGTTTAAATTATGGACACTTGTCTCAGACCCATGTGTCTATAATATATAATCGTGTTACACATACCTTTCTGTCTCCATATTTCTCGGCGGTAAGCAACTGCTTCAATAGCTTATTGACGATGGCCGGGATATCGTCCTCCAGAGCGGGAGAGGTCACTAAATGTGGGAGGCAATTGCTCACTGCTTCTTGCACCTAACAAACGAATGCAATTATGAGCAAGTAATCGCGCGCGCATCGTTAAAAATTAATGAATAATAATTAATATTGTAATGAAAGTTCAAATATTGTTTCCATTTTACTAGTTCAAGAAGCCGTGCTAGATGGCGCTAGTAAATGTGACAAGTATTGTCTTAAATTGTTTTTTCCATTATTTATTGTTCAAAATAACAATTGGTTACCCAATTGTTATTTTATATATATATTAACATGATTTTATCTGTGTTCGTGTTTTTTGGTTATTTACTATAATGAGTGTACAAAAATGACCTTTTTGACTGCCTCACTGGCGTAGTGCTGTGAGTATTTGGTTTGCTAGCGGAAGTACCGGGCTCGATCTTTGAAATTGAATACCACCCAACCAGCAAAAAAACGTATCGCCAAACAAAGAGATTTGTGTTCCGGTACGATGCTGTTTAGAAAACATAAGGGGTATATCGCCTCTTACCAGATTAGCGCGCTTCTATCTTAGACTGTATCATCGCTCACCATCACGTGAGATCATAGTGAAGCGCTAAATTGTCGGCAATAAAAAATATCATTATTCTATTGGCAGTGGCAAATGGCAAACTCAAACTGATCTATTCGGTTATTTCCCATGGTATATCTGTTTGCAAATTTAAATTCTAGGCCTTTCATAGCCAGTAATGAATGTTTTTTCTTCTCTCCAAAGTTTTTTCCCTGTGAATATAAAATGCAATACCTGCTGACTGGGTGTGGATAGAGCAGCGATGAGGCGAAGGGCTATAGGTCGTACACGAGCATCGTCAGGCGCTAAGTGCCTAGCGAGAGATCCCACTAACAACACCACACACTGTCGTACTGCATCGAAGCGCCCCGACTTGGGCGCTGTGTCCAAGAATTGCTCAAACACTGGTAGCTGGCTGCTTAAGGTTTCCTGCAAGAATTTACAAAATTAATCGCTATGTTAAAGGCTGCTCTTAATAAAAAAGATGGCCCTTACGTATAAATGATCAACTTGTACTTTAAACATTTTAATGTTTATGTAAATTTGATGATCATATCACTATCAAGTACGTAAGTTTCATTTTTATGAACCGAAACTTAACGCTGCCGGCCGAGGATTTGAATGCCTCGAATTGGCCTAAGGGCCATAATGGCTTTTTATGGATGGGGGGGAAGGACTATTTTGCCTAAAGGTATAGGGTCAATGCAAGTCGCTTCACCCGATGGATGTTCACTGTTGGACATAGGTTTCACGTAATGATGTCCACATGGCCTAATCTTGCGTCGCCTGGTTCCAGCGGCTGACCCTCTTTCTATCATGGGTCCTTGTCGCCACTCCAGTACCTTTGGACCCCAACTTCTGTCGGATTATGTGGCCCATTGTGCCACTTCAGGGTCGCGATTCGTAGGGCTATATCGGTGACTTTGATTCTTTGGATCCCCTCATTTCTGATTTGATCCCCGCGTCACTGGTGACCCCACTTCGCTTTACGTTCAATTTTGTCATCCTGTATTTCTGTATTTATGATCGTGATTAGTTTACCTTCCCGTGCAGGTCGACTAATGCCATGGCTGCAGCGAGCATGGCGTCGCGTACGGCGTCGGCGCGGTCTGCAAGCGCACGCTGCACGAAGAAGGCCATGGCACGCGGCACGGCAGCGGCCGCAAGTCGCGGCGCCAACGCCAGAAGCGCACGCGCAACGCCACGCCGCGCGCCCCACGCGTCCACAGCCGCCGCCTGCTCGTGTCCGAACTGGTCCAGCACCGCAGGGATCAGCTGCCAGAACATTGCGATGATTTATTTATGCCCCAAAAAAGAAGTCACAATGGAAAGAAAGAAAATATTTTTACTTATACATTATGCCACACATAACAATTTTTACAATACCCTGCGATGTGTGACATAACCTAAAATTTGGACCCAATTCAGCATTTATGCTACAGAGTGCAGACTATGCAGCGCTGATTTTCAGCTGGATCCCTAGTCTAGTACCGCCACGAACGCAGCCTGAAACAATTTTATCTATCCTTATATGCTATCTAAAGCTACAGGACCTGATAAAAATGTTACAAAATTAATAATAACATAAACTAATTAAATGTAGTAATAATTAAACTAAAGACTATACTATATATATTGTCACATACATATACATAAACAGACATATGTGATATATACACATTTATACTGGAATATATGGGTTATAGAAAAGAAAGCTCCGACATGTTTGAATTCTTTTTGTTTCAATAATAGTCAAAGTCAAAATATCTTTATTTTAGTAGGTCTTTACAGTATTTTTGAATCGTCAGATATCGTTGTTTGTGAATTTTAAAAGGTTATTTAAACGTCTACAATTTTGCGTTCCACAGTCTTGTACTCTTTTACAAAATAGAAAAACGTTTCAATTTAAAATATATTAAATAATATCTTATATATTTTGATAATATACACTTATACAGTCAAAAAAAGTGAAATACACAATTTTAATACAAGAAATGAAAACAAACTTGTAATACCATATTTTAGAGCGAAGAAGGTTCAGAAATCATTTATCGGGTTGAGCATACACATTTTTAATAATGTACCTCAATCAGTTTTAGATTTTAAGAAATGAGTCAAAAACATCTTACAAAAGGCATATTATACTATTAAAGATTATTTAAGCGATTGAAATGTTTGGATTTGATTCCAGTTGCTCACAGAAGCAATATATTACTCATTGTAACATACACAATTATTTCTAAAAGAGCAACCGTTGAGTTTCTTGCCGGTTTCTTCTCAGCGGTAGATTTGTTCCCAACGGACAGACTACTGATGATTCAAAGTGCTTTTTGAGACTACTTGAATAAATAATATTTTGATTTGATTTTTTTTTTATTTGTCGTACGCACATAACCCAACACGCAATTGTGAAGCTTACTTGCTCACTGCTAAACACATACAATTGTGATATATTTTCTTTGGCCTCTTTCAAACTGTACGTCAAAAATATTTATGTTTAGTTTTAAAACTAATTATTATTGGTTGCATTAAAGGACATCAAGGTGTGTCTGTAGTATATTCTATAATTGAAATAATTCATCAGTACCAATGTAAAGGATTTAATATAAAATTTCAATGGATCCCATCCCATATTGGTTTGAGGGGTAATGAACAAGTAGATAAGTTAGCGAATTTGGCTCATGAGAATGGTGTTTTTAAATGTCAAACCACACTATACGGAATTTTTTTCTAAATTTAAAGTTTCAAAAGATTGGAGGGAATATTTTAATGAGAGGGCGTTATATAAAGGGATTTGGTACAAGACAATGCAGTTGGAGCCTCCCCGTATACTGTGGTTTGTACATTTAAAAATTAATAGAAATAAGTGATAGCATTAAGAGTAAGATCTGGACACATGCCTTTGGGTAAGTTCAAATATCTTATGAGGAAGAGTTCTTCCCCTAACTGTGCAGTTTGTGGAGTAACGGAAGATATTGAACACTTGCTAAAGGCATGTGTTCAGAATCAAAGTTTGAGAGAAACATTAACGCATGAACTAAATTTAAGTTTTAGAAATATTGGTGTTTTTAATTCAATCTTAAGTGAACCTTTAAGTTATTTGGCTTTNTAGAGTAAGGTCTGGACATGCCTTTGGGTAAGTTCAAATATCTTATGAGGAAGAGTTCTTCTCCTAATTGTGCAGTTTGTGGAGTAACTGAAGACACTGAACACTTGCTAAAGGCATTTGTTCGGAATTAAAGTTTGAGAGAAACATTAACGCATGAACTAAATTTAAGTTTTAGAAATATTGGTGTTTTTAATTCAATCGTAAGTGAACCTTTAAGTTATTTGGCTTTTAAGTTACATAAATTTGTTAATGATTCTCTCAAAGAATGTTAGTTTTTTTGTTTGTAATTATATTTCTTTTTTTTTTAAGTTGTTGTGTGTTAGTTTATAAGTTTACGATGGGGCTGGCGTGTATTGTAATAATACAAAAGCCCCTGAAAAACAAAAGAATAAAAAACTTAAATAAAAATAAACAAAATTTAAATATTACTCTTAAAACTAAACATAAATAATAAGTGTAAGTTGACGTCTATTTCACGCATAGTAACGCAAGCTGTGGCCATTCTTATTGTAATGGGATTGTTACCAGTTTAGTGACCCAATAATAAAGAACAACTTACAATCTAAAGTTACGAGGGTTCCTTCGCGCCCTGATTTGAGAAGAGCCCACAAGAAACTCATTCGGGTGTACGGTTTCTTTTTGTCATCATAATTACAGTATATATTTTTAATTTATTCTATATCAATTAGAGCAATTCATTTACTCCCACGCGTTTGTCTTCTAAGTATTCCTTCAAATTGTAGAATGCTTTCTCAAAGACTATAATTTATCTTTGTAACTTCTTCAGAGAGTTTGTTATAGAAACGTATACAGTTACCTTTGAATGAATTGTGAATTTTATGTAGACTACTAGGATTTAGAGCAATTTCATTTTTATTTATAAGTTATATGAGGCTGGCCAAATACTTAGTATATATATATATATATATAATACTTAGTATACGTACATATATTTAATAAAGCTTATTATTTATCTATCTATCTATATGAGGAGCATTCAGTTTATTTCGTGAAATAGTATTTTTATGGACGTAAAGCAAGTTTTCCAATATGTATACGGTGTGAACTGTATTTTTTGTGACTGCTCTGAATTTGTATCTTGAATAATAAGAAGTTATACAGGACGCATTTTAAACTGAGTCGTAAATGATAAATTATGTTAAGTATTAATAGAAATAATTTTTCGCTATCTGAAAATTAAAGTTCACAAATTGCAAAATATAATGTTTGTTTCGACGTAATTAAAGATATCTAGATCACTGACAGTCGCTGTCTTTTGCAGTGGTGCTAAGTACTCATTTAACTAGCAGTGATCCCGGGTTCGATCACCGGTAGAGAAAATTCAAGAAATTGCATTGTCAAATTCTGTCAGGCCCAGTGCGATGCCGGGGCTTGTTACTACCCTACGACCAAAAACGTACCAAGCCAAGAATGAAATATGTGTCCTGGTACGGTGCTGTATATAAACTATAAGAGGTAAATCGCCTCTTACCCGATGAGAATTGCGAAACATTATCTTGGCCCGTAGACAAGTCACTTTCGAAGATTGCTAACGCTAAAAAAGTGTATGGGAATCGAAACTTATCGAAAAATGAAACGTCATTCCCATAAATTTTTTAAGCGTTAGCAATCTTTGAAATCTTCAGAATTATTAGAGTAATTTGCCTTTCAGTGAAAAATTTAAAAATTAAATATACTTCAGCATTCTAATTTAGAAAGAACTTTTATTAAGATGGACGTTTAGATAGATTTTTCTTTTAAAAAAAAAGTAAGTAGCTGTCCATTAACGCCCCACCGCTGGGCACATGCCTCCTCACTTCGAGAAGCCAGGGCTTTTAGAGATAGACCCACCATGCTGCTCCACTGCGGATTGGCTTAGTACACAAGTGCACTCTCTATACCTTCACTCGCATAGTATGACGTGACGGCAATCCGACACAACCGGAGAGAGATCAGGCGCAGGACCGACGGCTTAACGTGCTCTCCGAGGCACGGGAGCACACCGCCAACTTTCCAACATCGGGCAAATATTGAGAAAAGCTTATAGAAAACTCAATATTGATTTTTGAATTGGCCCGACCCAGGACTCGAACCCAGGACCTCATGTCTGTAGTAGAACATGCTAACCAGTAGAGAGTTTTATTTCGGGAGAAGTACAAATGTTTTATGATGATGGTCTTTGTATTACATACCGGTAGCTTTTCGTCATATATCTCATGCAGTCGTTGCAGGACTTCATCAGCAACGGCGTGAGAGTTAGGTGCACGGCCAACCAGCTCAGACAACGCTGACGCTGCAGCCCGTTGAACCTCTTCAGCTGGATGTTGTATTTGTTCCAGAAGTAATGCACGCATTTCTTCTGCTGCAGCACTGATCCATTCTTCAGCTCGAGGAAGACGCGACCATACATCTTCCGCTAATTTTCTGCAAATATTTTTTAACTTATATTGTGAGCTGAGATAATTGAAAGGTTTATACAGCATTTGGTAAGAACAGAAGTTCATTGATCGGCTACACATTTTTATTGGTAGTTTAGTATGTAGCAAGTAGCTTCAAAGCGGATATGGATAAACTTAACAATACATATTTCTAAATGTACCGTGCCGACACTCATAACAGCGGCTTGTATTAATGAAACCAGTAAGTACATCCGTTGTGAAAACCGACAGAAGAAAGAAATGGGATACAGTTTGCAAAATATAAAAAAGTGCGTGCTTACAAAGTCAAAAGTGAAACCTCTTTGGATAACAAATTTTTATGTTTTGCTTATATTTATACAAATCTAAAACTCAGATTTCCAAGACATTGAGGGAGGGAAAAAGGAAGATATGTTAGGAACTTCAATTAAATGAATTGTCATTAAATTAGATAAAATAGAAAGTGTACATGTGTGTACTATGCCTGCCAATCCGCAGTGGAGTAGCGTGGTGGGTCTATGCTCTAAAAACTCTCTCTCATATGAGTGTGGAGGGAGAGGGAAGCTGTAGCTGAGGCCAACTCTATCTGTAGGAAGAGACCGCAAGCCAGGAGAACTGGCTTGCAAGTCTCCTGCCATCCTGAACCTCTGGTACTCCTGTCCAGGACACTATATGTCCCGCTGGGTTTTAGTGGGTATTCTCTTCTTCAACGAGTCCCACCCTCCTGGTTGAAGGTATGACTTTCAGCCGGGGGGCGTAAATGTATTTCCCAGCAAAAAAGGCCTATGCCCAGCAGTGGGACGTTAACGGCCTGCTGCTTACCTTACCTTTTTACTGAATATCAGTTTATGTTAGTCCGATGCTTTATTTATATAAAAACTGTAAAGGAAACTTACTTATTATCTTCAGAGATATCATATGTCGCAATATACAATCGCATTGTTATATTGAGAGCATATTGAGGATCTTCAAGAAAAGGTGGAAGACATTCAACTACACATAAAAGTGCATGAAGAGCTGCGTCACGAACTACCTGAATAAAAAAAATAAAATGGATATGGATATACAATACAATTCATGTACCCGTGTTTATGTCGTTTGATAAATATAAACCTATTTTACTGTTTCGCTTACTTTTGGTTTAGAAGTTTCTGCCATTATCCAGGAAAGTACATACAAATAAATGTTATTACAATATAGCCTAAATTGCACTTCTATCAATTGTCAATAAACGACCCATGATGTACATGTTTTAAGACACCAATTTTACTTTATTAAAATCTCTGTATTTTTCTATAGAGACATTCTGGAGATTATTACATATGTATTCATAATTGTTCTGAAAGTGTGTGAATGAAATGGATTCAATAAATAATAGTATGAAGCCCGTCCTGGCCAAGACTGTTTGAATACTAAGCTGGATCCTAAAAGAATGATGATATGTAGAAACCATAAGTGGTAATTTTAAATTACCTAATTCCAGGTTAGAGCTCTTCCATTTTGCTGTATCGTCACTAATGTGATTGAAAGCGACGCGAAATCATAGATATTTTTATCTATGGAATTATTAATCCATATTTATTTTATTTATCTTTAATAAAAGGCACTTGTCCCAGTTTACAGTTTAGTAACATAAAAAAACAAAACAAATACATAAAACATACAGAAAAAATCAAAACTTAAATTAAAATTAATAATAATAATAAAAATATTAAATAAATCTAAGGGTATAATCTGTATACGTATATATATTTGTATCTATTATAAGATATCTATTCGTTATAAATTCTAGTAGGCTACATAAGATTAACAACTCATTTAAGGGTAACTGTATACGTTTCTATAATAAACTCCTACAAGACGTTCTAAAGATGTCAATTAATAAATTCAAAGTCTTTATTAAAAGAAAGTTGATAGAAAAATCGTATTATAAGTAGCAAGATTACTTAGACGATAGAAACGCGTGGGAGTGAACGAACTGCTCTAATTTTAATTAAAATATAGTAAACTAATATATTATTGTAATGATGATGGTAAAAAAAAGACCCGACTGAGTTTGTTGTGGAATCCGAAGGAATCCTCGTAACTTTAGATTTTAAGCCGATTTTGAGTACAATCATAAGACGTATATTAGAATCAGAGTGTGGGAAAAAATTATATAATTTGACGATTCAAAAGTGCTGTAATATGCCTACTTGAATAAAGATATTTTTGATTTTGATTTTTGATTTTATCTGTTTAAAACAGCTAATAAACGCTCGACTCGACGGGGTATGTGTCATCTTGGGGGTGGGGCGAAAAAGGAATCTTTTTGAAAATCTCTCTGCTGCTACAACTGTCAAAAACGTTCTCGAGATCTTCGAGAATTCGCCAAGCTAACCTGCACAGAGACGACGCATTCCCTGCTTTTTCGAGCACAACCTTCTGCGTGGTTTCATTCTACCGAACCCCTACAGTGATCACACATTATCATTTCTAAAATTTTTATGCATAATCTTTCGACATAATGGAATTGTTCTTTTAAAAACACATAAATAATAAGTTTAGTTATATGTAGTATAAGTATATAATAATAAGTTCAGTGCGATCATTGCCTCAGATTTTGAATCCCCCCACCCCTCCCCTAAACTATTAACTTGCCTATTACCATCACGTGAGATTACAATATGCGAAGCTTACGTTAGTAATGTTAACAAACCTGTAGTACATTGTAAATTTTATGTATCAATGAAAAATGGACTTGTTGCATTAATATACATTATTTACATAATTTAGTATTGCCAGTGTATTTTATATACCTGTAGCGGGCTTTGCAAGCCGTCAAGTAGACAGAGTACGTCGTCGTATGATAAGGCAGCGCGCGAGGAACAACGCGCAGTCTCGAGCAGCGCCACGGTACACGCCACCGCCACTCGTCCACTGCTGCTACCTGCATTTTAATATAACACTACCTTTTACCAAGACCTCATAATTGGTTCAAAACAAAAAAAATTATAAAATGTTATTAAAATGATGTTATGCTAACAGAAAAGGGCGACTAGTTAGGGCGCCAGTATTTTATTCATTTATTACTTTCAGTACACCACAATAATATTACAAAAACAAAATATAGGTCACATACAAATGCAAGTACAAAAGGCCGACTTATTGCTTGATAGCAATCTCTACCTTTGCCATAGAAATCATTGTGGAAGAGAGTAGTGGGTGGTATAATAACCATAACAACATAAATACAGGCTTTTAAATATACCAATAAATATAGTATGGACTAAATAACGTTAAATAAAAGTACATATAAAGTATATATAAGGTCGTCTGTAACTGCTGCAGATAGTGATTTCTAATAAAATTCCTAATACTTTAAGAGAGCCGTAGCTTGCACTCGGAATGATTTTTTAAGGTAATTAGTTTTACAAATATGATTTCTTAGTACAATCTGACATGTTGGCCGTTGTTCTAATGGTTGTCTATGAAAATCAAGCATTTCTTTAAGGTAAGGGGCGATTTAGGATCGAATAGCACACAGTACAAAAGAGAAAGGATATGTGCATCCCGGCGACGACGTATATGAAGCCACTAGAGCTTTTGTCCGAATTCTGACACATGGTCATATTTCGAGAATAAAGAGAAGAGAATGTGCTAATATAACTTTGGTAGGCAGAAGAGAATGCAAATAATCTCACCTAATGGTAAGTAATGATTCCCAGAATCGATTCCTAATTTGTTTCAGTCTGGACTGGTAGAAGACTTCAGCCGTGACTAGTTACCACACTTTGTTTTAAGCTGGAAAATGCTTTTACGCATTTAACCCAACTTGAATGGGTCAGAAATGTGAAACTCGGCAAGGGGGGAGACTTCGCAATATCCACTAAAATCCAGCGGAACCCTATTCATCCGTAAATGAGACACCAAAGGTTCAGCTTGCGCATTCTTTCCTGGTGCCCCAGATGAGAGAGGATTTGGAATGCTCCGATATAGAAATGACCAAGGATGTAACAATTATGTAAAAAAATGACTTTTTAAGCGACTTCAAAAAAAGGAGGAGGTTATCAATTCGTCTGTACTTTTTTTATATTTGTTATCTTATATCTCCCGACTGGTTGGACCGATCTTGATGATTTTTTTTTTAAATGAAAGGTGGTGCTCGTCATAGGGTCCCATTTTTTTTTAAATCCAGTTCTGATGATGGCATCCATGAGAAAACCGGATAAGTGTTAAATTTGCATTAAACATGTGCGCGATAAATGGACGAATAAATCAAGATCACGCCAACCGGTTTCGATGATTCTCTTTTTATTGGAAAAGATATACTTCAAGGGTTGTTTTGTGATAGTTTGGTTAGATTCTGATGATGGAATCCATGACAAAGTGACGGAACTCTTAAATTTTTAGGAGAAAATGAACGACACTCGGCAGAATCTTCTATAGGCTATCCAGATATTTGAGTTACCTACCGTAACTTCGGTATAGTCTAGTCGTAGTTAACTATGAAGATAAATGAATCTCCTCAACGGCTTACAGTAAGGGTGCGGTTTATGGCAGAAAATATAAGTGTCTGTAAACAAATAGCAATGAGCTTACGTTTGTTGCTGCATTGTAACACGTTTTTAGGTGTACACATATTGAAACAAATTTGTTAGTTTACTTCGGATCCTACCCAACCATTACACCTTGCGTCACTGGTGATCCTACATCGCTTTGCATTTACAGAAATGATATGGCAGATGTGAGATTATATATAGTAACAAAATGAATTTGGACCATTTAGTAAATCACCGACAAAGTAATAACACTTTTCGATCAATCAGAGGAACAATTTTTTTTTAATGAAGTCAAAGTCAAAGTCAAAATATCTTAATTCAAGTAGGCCTATTACAGCACTTTTTTATTTTTGTTACCTTATATTTTCCGACTGGGTGAACCGATCTTGGTGATTCTTTGCTTATATGAAAGGTGGTGCTTATCGTAGGATCCCTGTTTTTTTTATCCAGATGATGGCATCCATGAGAAAACCGTATGTCTTGAATTTGCATTATGTGCGCAACAAATTGACGAATAACTCAAGATCACGCCAACCGATTTCGTTGATCCTTTTTTTGATATAGTTCAAGGGTTGCTTCCTAATAATTTGGTTAGGTTCTGATGATGATTTCCATGACAAAGTGACGGAACTCTTCAATTCTTAGGAGCAAATTAACGATACTCGGCTGAATCTATTATAGGCCATCCGGATATTTGAGTCACCTACTGTAACGTCGGTATGGTCAAGTGATTGTCGTAGTGAAATATGATGATCAATGGAACTCCTCAACGGCTTACAGTAAGGGTGCGGTTTATGGCAGAAAATATAAGTGTCTGTAAACAAATAGCAATGAGCTTACGTTTGTTGCTGCATTACAATATTTATAAGTGTGTGTGTGGGGGGGGGGGCATTTTGAGTATGAGTGATGTGCTCATATGAGCTCGATTGTTATATAAAAGACTGGTGATAGCGGGATGGCAAAGTAACCGATATGTTTTATTTGAACTGCTGACGCCGACTCCGAATACAAGAATACGAAGAACTCGAAAAAAAGAATGCGCAATTATGTTTTACTTTTTAGAGGATATTAATTTGTTTAAAATAGTTTGTTTTGAATGCGGTTCTTTTTTATAAAATTTTTATGTATCTAATTTATCGTACTGGTGCATAAGGAATCACGTACATGATTTTGTTCTAGAAATATGATATTGAGACTTAAATAAGGTATCACTTACCAATAAGGTCTATCAATAAACGGAACATCTGATCAATAGGGAAGAGCTCCGGATGTAGTTGATCACGTGAGTATATATCGCTTGTATCCCCACGTAGAGCAGCGTGCTGAGATATAATTGCCAATCCGTTTACCATCATGGCTTCGTTAGTGCGTGCAGCGCTGTTAGTCAACCCTGTGAAAAAATCTTTTATTAGACAGCTATATAAATACTTTATTGCACACACATTAGTAAAAAAGTTAGAGGAATACTTAAACAATAGTGTTGGAACCACATCATGCAAAGGCGGTGGCGCGACAATAAACTAGAAAACCAATTAAAGGACACTGACAGAAGTGAAACTTCTTTGGCAAACTAATTTTTTAGTCCTGATTATATTTATAGATACTTAGCTTTCTTAAAAAAGAGATAATAATGAAGATACGTTAGGAATTTAATGAAATAAATGAAAATTAATACAAATAATTTATTGAAATCTCAAATGACGAATTGTAAATAAAAATGCCACATCTTTTTTTCTGTCAATGTTAGAAATTATTAATTAAATTTTGTTTTTAAATTTATAAAAAAGAGTCGTCGTTTTCACAACGACTGTGATTGGTGGACTTATTATATTGAGTGGGGCGTTTGGTATAAGGGGAGTAGCACAGGGGAATGGAGCAATATCCGCCTAGTGACAGTTCTTAGTTTGTATCAACGTTAGTATTGTGTTTTAAGTCATACAAAGTAAGTAATATAATAATGAAGAATATGAGAATAGTATTACTTAACCTGCAAATTAGTGAGCGACTACAAAATTTGTAAATATTAAAACTACCTAACCTTCAAACGAATTAGCAAAAGAAACGCTGCACATCTTCGTGACGCTAATCACGCGTTTCATCCGTACAAAAATTAAATTAACATAATCTAATATATAAAATTCTCGTGTCACAATGTTTTTTCCCATACTCTTCCGAAACGGCTTGACCGATTCTTATGCATATTCAGTAAGTCTGAGAATCAGCTATCTATTTTTCAAAAATGTTAAGGGTAATCCACCCCAAAATTAGATTTTTTTTCTAATTGTTTTGTGATAAAACACACAAAAATGTAAACAACCCTAAATTTTCACCTGCCTATCACCAACCCCTATTTTTTAATGGCGATAATAGTAATTATATGGCAAAAAAAAACGTTTGCTGGGTTAGCTAGTTATGTATAAAAATTGAAACATTAATTGTAGGCTTAAGTATTATAACACTATTTAAACAATGTTGATTCAATCACCTTGTTTAAGCAATGGGAAGACGTAGCAAAATCCTGGTGCAGTGAAATAGTTAATTTTGTTTGGATTTTTGTCAAGTTCACTCTCGTCACCCTTGCTAGCGGCTACTGTTTGAGCGTGTACCAGGTTGATAGTCCGTACCGTAGCTTTGGTCAGGTCTTCTTCCTCCCAGCTGGTATCTAGGTCACACTGCGGCTTGTATAACCTGAAGACAACATTATCATTAAGGTATCTCATGAACATTTTAAAATATACAAGGCTCAACTGAAGTAATAAACAAATTACTCTTAATAGATTTCACTTTACAGAACCGAAGACGGTTTGTTTAAACCATAAGAATAAACTAAAATTAAAGAAACACTGCAAAACTAAATGAAATGTAAAAAAAACTAATAAACTATAAAATAAATAAGTAATAGTTTAAAAAAAGCTAAAAAAACACGCTTTTATAAGAAAATAATTTTTAATAATAAGTTATAAACAGAAATATTGAATTGAGAGTGAAAGCCGCGGGGTGCTTGACATATTAAAGGTTACAATCATTATATTGGCAACTGTCTACGAAAGGAGAGCTATGGGAATGTTGTGAAATGCACCCCACGCTTTTCACTCTGAATTGAATGATTCTGTTTATAACTTATTATTAAAAGTTATTTTCTAGTTTTAAGTTCGGTATGCTATAAAAGCGTGTTTTTTTTAAACTATTATTTGATTATAGATTTTCTCAATATTTGCCCGAAGTTGGGAAGTTGGCGGTGTAATCCACCCCCGTGCCTCGGAGAGACCATAAGCCTTAAGGTCCTGCGCTTCGGACTATGAGAATGAAGGAATAGAGAGTGCACTTGTGTGCTATGCCTGCCAATCCGCAGTGGAGCAGCTGNTCCTGGTGCAGTGAAATAGTTAATCTTGTTCGGATTTTTGTCAAGTTCACTCTCGTCGCCTTTGCTAGCGGCTACTGTTTGAGCGTGTACCAGGTTGATAGTCCGTACCGTAGCTTTGGTCAGGTCTTCTTCCTCCCAGCTGGCATCCAGGTCACACTGCGGCTTGTATAACCTGAAGACAACATAAACATTAAGGTATCTCGTAAAAATTTTAAATTATACAAGGCTCAACTGTAGTAATAAACAAATTACTCTTAATAGATTTCACTTTATAGAACCGAAGACGGTTTGTTTAAACCACAAGAATAAACTAAAATAAATAAATAATAGTTTAAAAAAACACGCTTTTATAGCAAACCGAACTTAAAACTAGAAAATAACTTTCTTTTATAAACAGAATCATTGAATTCAGATTGAAAGCCGTGGGGTGTTTGACATATTAAAAGTTACAATCATTCTATTGGCAACTGTCTACGAAAGGAGAGCTATGGGAATGTTGTGAAATGCACCCCACGCTTTTCACTCTGAATTGAATGATTCTGTTTATAACTTAAAGTTATTTTCTAGTTTTAAGTTCGGTGTGATATATAAGCGAGTTTTTTTAACTATTATTTATTTATTTTGATTATAGATTTTCTCAATATTTGCCCGAAGTTGGGAAGTTGGCGGTGTAATCCACCCCCGTGCCTCGGAGAGACCATAAGCCTTAAGGTCCTGCGCTTCGGACTATGAGAATGAAGGAATAGAGAGTGCACTTGTGTGCTATGCCTGCCAATCCGCAGTGGAGCAGCTGGTGGGTCTTTTCTCTAAAACCCTCTGTCATATGAGTGAGGAGGTTTGTGCCCAGCAGTGCAACATTAATGGGCTGCTACTTACCTTAGAAACATCTTATATTATAAACATTAAATATAAATTAGAACATATGTTTATTAATTTTTATTTTATGCACCAACATATTACGTCTTATTTATACAAGAAAGTTCACATCTAATCAGTTATTACACACCGGAGAGTCGTGCGGGCCACGTGGTGTGCGAGCGTTGTGTACGCGGGCAGCAATGCGGTCCGCAGCCGTAAATATGCGGGCGCGAGGCGTGGTGCGGCCAGCGGTGACCGCAGTGCTGCCAACACACCGCGCACAATACGTCGAGCCCCCGCACCCAGTGCTACCACGCTGCCCTGCGCTGTCGCCTCCAACAACTGCACCGCCTTCTCCACCCCACGGTTCAACTATCATCACAGAGAACACTTATTGTAACCACTATTAACTTGTGGAATAATCTCCCATTATCTATTAGAAATACCTAACATTTCGAAAACTGTATACGTTTCTATAACAAACTCTCAGAAGTTACAAAGATGTCACTTAATAAATTTAAATCTTTTATTAAAGGAAAGCTAATTGAGAAATTTCTCTTTAATTTAAATTGAGATTACATAAATAACAATAAAAAACAAACATTGATTAAAGTTAATTATTGATAACAAAAAGTAAAATAAAAAAACTTAATAGCAAATGCATGTTGGACGAATGTTTCTCTTTTTTTTTAATACTCTTTATTAATAAAATACACACATTAATAAACAGAAACTTACAAGTAATAGAAACAAATGTACAAAAGGCGTTTAAGCGATTTCTTCCAGGCATCCCTAGGTTTAAAAAGATGTAAGTAAAATGTTGTATGGGCAATAGCAGAAACATACATACAAATATATACACACTATTATACATATAATGCAATTATATATATACTACCTCATTGGTCAAGTGGTTAGCATGTTCGACTACAGACATGAGGTCCTGGGTTCGAGTCCCGGGTCGGGCCAATTCGAAATAGATATTGAGTTTTCTGTTAAGATTTTCTCAATATTATATATGCCTGAAGTTGGAAAGTTAGCGGTGTGATCCACCCCTGTTCCTCGGAGAGCACGTTAAGCCGTCGGTCCTGCGCCTGATCTCTCTCCGGTCTTGTCGGATTGCCGTCACGTCGGACTACAAGAGTGAAGGAATAGGGAGTACACTTGTGTATTATGCCTGCCAATCCGCAGTGGAGCAGCGTGGTGGGTCTATGCTCTAAAAACCCTCTCTCGTATGAGTGAGGAGCCCTGTGCCCAGCAGTGGGACGTTAATGTTATACAATAATATACTCTTATGTATTATTATGTAATCTTTTATTTCGCTTGTTATATTTTTAGTTTGAAATATTTTTTAATATTAATTATTGCTAAGATAGTAAATTAATGGAAGTTTGACATTGTATGTAATAAATTTTACCATGAATTATTTGCACGACATTTTATAATAAAACACCTTTAACGCTAACCCGACACGTATACTAATTGTGTACTAAGCAAATGAATGATTTGATTTGAAGGATTATCTAGAGCAGTGATTATGAAACTTATTTCTTTTACCGCCCCCTTTGAAAATCAATTATTTTTCAGCGCCCCCCATCTTTTATACAACCCTAAAACTTGAAAACCGCAATTTCATTACTTTAATTATTTTAGTTATACAAGTCGGTTCTGATGTTTAAACTAGAAATTTATACCAGTGAGAGCAAATAAAACCCAACTATATGTTATCAATAACATATTTTAATCAATATCAGGCTTGATTTTACTTAAAAACAATGCGTTTGGTAACTTGTAAATGATTTCTCGTTTTTGTAACAGTGTTGTCACAGCGCTAAAACCCACGTTCACACAAATATGACGATTAAATAAAAAATCGATTAGCCCCCTTAAGATCAAGGCCCCCCATTTTTTCTGGGCACTTTAACGCTCCCTTCTAGGTTTCAAACGCCCCCAAGGCGGCGTTATCGCCCACTTTGAGAAAGGCTGATCTAGAGGATAAAATAACATAGCAGTGAATAAATTGCTTTAATCTAAACAGAATAAATTAAACATAAATATATTGAGATGATGAGGATGAGAAAAAAAAATGTACACCCAACAGAGTTTTTTGTGGGTTCTTCTCAGAACTGGGCGCGAATGGATTGTAAATAGTAATAGCCTACTTCAATAAATAATTTTAAATTTGAATCTATAAAATACATGTAAAAGCACATTACCAGTCACTTTATGTTTAAGGCGATATGAATTGAAATTGACTTTCTCTGAATAGTGAGGTAAATAGTCTATTATTTACCTGAGTGATCTATCTTTAATGTCCCACTGTTAGGAACAGGCTTCGTCACACATATGAGAGATTTTTTTAGGGTGGAACCACCACACCACTTTACTGCGGGTTGGTACATAAGCGTTCTATCCCTTCTCTCATCATTCCTTTAAAATAGGTATATATCATCAAATTAAAAGAAGAAAACTTACGTTTGTAAGCCTTTCTCGGATAGCATCCTCTTTAGCTAGCTGTGCTTTCATAGCTTCCTTTTGTTTAGCCGTCAACTGCACCTATAACACAAAGAAATAAATATAACACTTTTTTACAACTTCCTAGTGATAAATTCTTATTTATATGCGATATAAGTGCATCAAATCTTCAAAAATTATATCATTTACTAGCTTGCGTCACAAGAGGAAGAGAAAGAGAGAAAGAGAAGGAGAGAAGAGAGATAAAAGAAAATTGGTCACAATTAAAATATGTTGTCAATTAAGTCAACCTTAAGAGATAAATAATATAATAACATGATATAACATGCTATCTGGGATTTTTTTATACTTTTTAAGGAAAATTTTTGTCATACATGACTATTATATAACTTTATCAGTTTACTCAGCACACGCAACGTAAGCTATCAAAAGGAATGCATACTATATGAATAGTTATTTTGCTTATCCTTATTAATATTATAAATGCTAAAGTAACTCTGTGTGTCTGTCTCACGACAAATTACTCTAAATATTATATAAAATTCGGTACACAGATTTTTTAGACCAAAACATAACGTTTTGTCTCCCATAATGTGGGTAGTTGGGCGACGAGATCAACGTCGGGTATATCAATAAAATATTCCACGATAAAATTGGCTCCTTCTTTATTAATTTCACTATAATAAATCAACACTTACAATTTTAGATAATTAACAAAGTATAACTAGATTTAAAACATTCCACCAGAATAAGTGGGCGCGTGCGCTCTCTATGACATCCGAAACAGTAATGGCCGCCATCTCAGCGCTCGGTGTTATATCAGCTGTCAACCTCAAAAATGTCAATTCCGATTCGATTGTAAACCCATTAAAAATTTGTGCGTAGTTATATAAAACAAAAAACGAAAATACCCGACTGAGTTTGTTGTGGGCTCTTCTCAGATCAGGGCGCGAAGGAACCCTCGTAACTTTAGATTTTAAGTCGTTCTTGAGTACCATCATCAGACGTACATTAGAAATAGAGTGTGGAAAAGAAAAAAATATTATTTGACGATTCAAAATTAAGAATAAAAATATTTACATTTGATTTGATATACCCGCCATATATTATTTTTAACCTCTAACAATTAGTTTTTTCTTTTAAGAAATATAAATGATTAGTTTTAGGAAGAAATCACTATGGATTTTTCTTTATTAATTTAGTGTGAAGCTAGTACGAAACTAGTTACATTGTCCCTCTGTGGAGCATGTGCTCAACGTAGGGAAACACTGATGTAGACACTCACTAAAAACGTATTTCTTCATATCCCCAACGGGATCCGGACTTATAAGCTTGCTGCGAGATCTCCAAAAATATTTATCAGGTTCACTTGAAATTCAAATATCATCCTCTCGCGACGTGGTCGCTTACTAAGAACGTATTTTCCCATATTCCTACTGGATCCGGATATAAGCGAAACTTACTAAGAGATTTCCTTTAACATTCACACTTAAACTTGACATTCGTCATACATGTTCCTTTCGTGATGTAAACATGCACAGATAAGGGGATAACGGAATCAAGAACTACGCAGGTAACATCGTGGGGAACAGCTAGTATATACATATATAGATACAACAAATATTAACCTTACAAACAACAGATGCATTCGACACATACTTCCTTTATTTTGCCCTCCTTGCGTCGTTTCTCTTCCAGTTCCCGTCGCAGCTGCAGCTCTTCCAGCTGCTCCTTGTAGCTGTAGGCTTTGCTCTCGCGTTTCAGGTTCATCTCTTTGTTTTCGTCGTTCCTAATAAAATAACAATAACGTTAATAACTGCACATTAATAAGTGTCTCTTCTAAATGACTGCAGTTAAATTCGAACCTTAATGACGATTTAAAGTTTGTTTTAAATATCAAAGTATAGGTTTTTTTAAATAATTCAAGGAAACTCCGATTTGAGTTGTAAAAATACATATGGGGAGAAGCCTTGCGACCATTAATGTACTCTTACCAAATATGAACCCTTAAAAGATTGGTAAAACTCTAGAGTGTCAATTAATCCTCAGATATTTAAACAGGTATTAATCGTCAGATTAAATGTGTATCGGTGATCAGTAATACCAAGTGCCTTTGCCCTATGAATTGTAACTGTGTTTATTAACTCCTACACGCTGACCCCCCCCCCCCCCCCCACTAAAATTGAAAACTTTACATAAACTTTTTTCGTTTTAGAATCTAATCTTCATAATAATTCTATAAATCCCCATGACGCGTGAGTAACTGCTAATTTATCATCCCGGGCCATGCATACTAATGTTTAACATTAGATACAGATTAAATTTTTTGTCATAAAGAAAAAGTTATAGACTAGTGTTTGTTCGCGATAAGAATGCAGTGAGTCACCATAGAATCAATTAGTCTAATCTTGTAATTTGAATAGATTTGATTGATTAGGGGTCGGGTCTAAAATGATGACTCTGCATTCCTAACGCGAAAAACTGTAACAACTTTGTAGAAGTTTTTTAAAATCGGAAATATTTAACAATTAACGATTAAAAATTTTCAAATAAAATTTTGTACATACCCAGGTAGAACACTCTTATCGTAAAGGTGACCAGGTGGTGTGAGGTATACAAAGTAGTCGTCACGTGATACTTGGAGCAATTCAGGTCTCTGCAGCGCTTCGAGCGCTTCAGCCACTGCAGCAGCACCGATGCCATCTGGACTGCAGCGAACCAACGTGGACACCACATTCCGCACTGTCTGTACACAAAACACAGAAAGTTTTACTTTTTTTATTGCGGACAAGTTAGCACTTAACTATAATAAACAAAAATCAGTAGAGAGAGATAATACACTTTATAGTACACCACAGACGTTACAGGAAATAATATAATAACTAATATATTAATTTAAATAAAGGATAAAAAAAGCAGCATTATTGTTAAGTAGCTATTTCTGCCATTAAACCTTAGGGCTTATGCAAAATATTTTATATAAATAAAATAAATATTCTGATGAAAAATCAAATAATTATAAAATGACTAAATATTTTGACATATAAAAAAAACGCGATTGACATGCACCACAAATTTAAAGCATATGCACTTACCGAGACAATTATTAAATCAAGAGACAATGAGGTACTTTCGACCCGCAAAATAGGACCATAAAAATGTGTATGAGTTATATTCTAAAACGGTGGGTAAGGAAAGCGAGAAAAATCACCTCAGTACGAGAAAAACCAGAGATGTAAAGTTCTTGAAGCTTTAGAAGATTCCTCTTCACTAAACGAGCGACATCTATACGTAGGTATGCGAGTAGTTTCAGCCACGCACGGTTGTTCATTTCATCCACTGAGGGATAGTGACAGCATGGCAGCGCTTCCAGTGCTAGCTTCTCAGCCTCCTCTGGTTTATAATCTGTAAAACAAGTAATAATGACAAATAATAATCAAAATAGTGGTTATATTAATATATTTAATTATTAACCGACTTCAAAAAAAGGAAGAGGTTATCAATTCGTATGTTTTTTTATGTTTGTTACTTCACATCTCCCGACTGGGTGGACCGATCTTAATAATTTTTTTTTAAATGAAAGGTGGTGCTCGTCATAAGGTCCCATTTTTTAAATCCAGTTCTGATGATGGCATCCATGAGAAAACCGGATAAGTGTTAAAGTTGCATTAAGCATGTGCGCGACAAAATGGACGAATAACTCAAGGTCACGCCAACCGATTTCGACGATTCTTGTTTTATTGGAAAGGATATACTTCAAGGGCTGTTATGTGATAGTATGGTTAGGTTCTGATGATGGACTCTAAGACAAAGTGACGGAACTCTTCAATTTTTAAGAGCAAATGAACGATACTCGACAGAATCTTCTATAGGCTATCCACATATTTGAGTTACCTGCCGTAACTTCGGCATGGTGAAGTGCTAGACGTAGTTAAATATGAAGATGAATGGATCTCCTCAACGGCTTACGGTAAGGCAGAAAATATAAGTGTCTGTAATCAAATAGCATTGAGCTTACGTTTGTTGCTGGATTGCAACACGTTTTTAGGTGTTGAGACAAATTTGTTAGTTTACTTCAGATTCACTAAAAATAAAAAAAAAATTTAACAAAACTAGAACCGCCTTCAAACCTAACTCTTACAAGTATATTATATATATGCTCTAAAAAGTAAGAAATAATTGCGTATTCTTTTATAGTGTTCTTCGTATTCTTATATTTGGAGTCTGTGTCAATCCAAATATAAGAATACGAAGAACTGTAAAAATTTTACTTTTTAGAGCATATTAATATACTTGTAAGAGTTTGGTTTGAAGGCGGTTCTTTTATTGTTAAAATTTTTATTTATTGTTTAAATTTTGCAACCCCTAAGTTTTTGTCTATTAAAGACAATGGCAGCTTATTATAAACTTGAGGCGCCATATCAAAAAGGGTACGTTATATGGTTTGGAAAGTTGAGACAACGGTTCGAAAGTTGAGAAGAAACCGGCAAGAAACTCATATGTAATATTTTGCTTGTGTGCAACTGGATTCAAATCCAAACATTTCTATCGTTTAAATAATCTTCAACATTATAATATGCCTCCTGTAAGAGGATGTTTTTGAGATAAATCTAAAACTGATAACGTGTGTCACATATATATTGTGTATAATACCGATTAACAATTTTTGTTAACATGCAAAAGAGAATCTATCTAATTTAAAATGACATTAATGTACTAAGGAAATGCATATCTTAAACATATTGATTAAAAGACCATGATGGTCGTTTCAGATTTTCAAACAAATGAACGGGGGTGTTTTGGTACCCCCGTTCGGATCGCGCGTAATGTTTTGATAGTAAGTAACAGCCCATTAACGTCCTACTGCTGGGCACATTCCTCCTCAGGGAGAGGAGAGAGGGTTTTTACAGTATAGACCCACCACGCTGGTCCACTGAGGATTGGCAGGCATAGTATACAAGTGCACTCTCATAGTCCGATGTAACGGGAATCCTGACACGACCGGAGAGAGGTCAGGCGCAGGACCGACGGCTTAACATGCTCTCCGAGGCACGGGGGTGGATCACACCGCCGACTTCCCAACTTCGGCCAAATATTGAGAAAATCTTAATAGAAATACTCAATATTGATTTTTTGAATTAGCCCGATCCGGGACTCAAACCCAGGACCCCATGTCTGAGTTGAACATGCTAATTACTAGACCAATGTTTTAATACCTAGGGCAAAAAAGGTTAATCAATGGTCTAGGGGGCTGGTGTGTGAAATGTGAAAATTGTTGCATTATATCAATTTATAAAAAGTGGTTTCATACCTCTAAACGCACACAGCGCCTGAATGCAATCTAGTATCATCTTTTCGGTAACATCTGGCTTATCTTCTGTCTTCTCAGAAAATAACTTCCCTTCTTCCGGTGGAGTCTTCTCTTTTACAGTAAATATCTTCCCTTCCTCCAGCACTTCATTTAGCTTCTTCAACAAGTTATTTGCTAGCGATGCTCTATCTTCACGGCCAAGTAATGTCTTGACCTCTTTCAAACTAGCAGTACGGACGGACTTCACAGGTGATAGAAGTACCAGGATGAGAGCCTTCAATACTGGAGAGTTTTGATCGGTGGCAACATTCGCATACTTCTCTAATACAATTCTGCAGAGTAGCCCCACCTGTATTAGGACTATAAAGGGGTAAATGTTATAGCATACCCTTAAAGCAATTCAATTACAACATAATATCTGTTTAATTAAAAAAAAACTTCTATTTATTTTGCATCAATTTTTGAAGTGAAACTTCTTTAGGCGCATGTGGGTAAAATTTTTACGGATGAAACGCGTGATTAGCGTCACGAATATGTGCAGCGTTTTTTTACTAATTCGTTTGCAGGTTAGGTAGTTCTGTTATTTACAAATAACATGTGGCATTTTAATTTTCCACTCGTCGTTTAGTTATTTAATATACTATTGTTCATAAAATATAAAAAATATATTTTATAAATTCTCTTTTCCAAATTTTAATTGATAATTTCTTATATTGACAAAAAAGACGTTGCATTTTTATTTAAAAATTGTCATCAGACGTTTCAATTAATTATTGTTATTAATTCTCCACACTTTTAATATCTCAATGGCAATCATATTAGTTAAATTCCTAACATATCTCTCTTTTTCTCTCCCTCTTAAGTGTCGGAAATCTAAAGTTTTATATTTGTATAAATATAAACAAGACTTATAAATTAGTTTGCCAAAGAAGTATCACTTCTGATATTTAATGATAAAGCTTTCATAAGATACTAGCTGGTGATAACGATTTCTTTCACTTACAATTAGATCTAATGTATAAAATACCTACACATGTAAGTGCATGTCTGTATATATACGATTTCTAACCTTATATATTAAAATATATATTTCGGAGAATAAGAGAGAAAGGAAGCATAAAGCACAGGGGCGTAGGGTAGTCCGCTGACATCGTCATTAATGGCATCCATAATTTACATACTGTGGGCGTTCGTGGGTAATGTTGGTGCAATCAAACACTTTATTAACTCAGATTATAATGTTCAATCACTTAATGATCCCGATATCAATTTACACAAACTCATTAACAATAATAGCTAGGAACGCGACATTTCCAACAGTCGACCGCTCCGGCGAAACGCTACCCGAGAACTACCGGGAGACTCCCACTATTGACTCTGTCCCACGCCGATAGACAGATGGCGCCAGCGTTCCACAGACACCTGCCCTCCGACATATATGCAAAGTATTAGTGTTTTTCTCTCTTTAGTATGTACACTCACTACGTAAACACTCTTGATCTATTACCTTAAGGTTATATAAAAGAAATCGCTTCAAAGCTATAAGACCGCCTATTGTGCGATACCATTAATTTACATTAACTTTCCTTAGTATCTATTTTTTTATTAGTGTCATGTGGTTCAATAAATAAATAAATATGTATCTACATAATAATTAAATTAACATAATTAATGCAATTATTGAAAATTATGATGTAGAATGTGTCTATATGTTAGGTGATTTTAATTCGCATCCTAAACAGCCATTTTGGAGAGAACTTAGTAGCTTTTGTACGGAACACTTATGGGTATGCGCAGATACTGATAAATTACGTATTCATTCTGACAGCTACACATATAGGAGCGACATAAATGGAAGTTTGAGATGGTTAGACCATTGTGTTGTCACAAAATCAGCATGGCAGACGATCGTGAAGGTAAGCATAGGTCGTGACGTTTACTGGTCGGATCATCTACCACTTATCATTGAGTGTGACTTAAATCTAGTCGTAAAGAAGGTGGATAGTGAGGCGCATATAGTAAACAAAGTGCTATGGGGGTTTAGATCTGAAGCGCAGACTAATATGTACCATGATCATTGTCATAGTAAATTTAGAAACATTGGTTTCCCGGACCTTTTTATATGCTGTGCCGGGAAAATGTACTCCGACCCGTTGCATAAACAGGGAATAGACAACCTATATAAAGACATCATCGAGATTCTCTCCCAGACCGCAGCCATGAGCTTTGAGGAAAAAGCCAGTGGCAGGGGTCATCGAGTCGTTGGATGGATATTCAAAAGTAGGTTGAGATGGTGTCAAACCCATCAAGATCAAATAAAAATGGATATTATCGTATCCCACAGGTTCGCGAAAAATTTTTCGCAATTCTGGAAGTCGACAAACAAGCTGAATCTTCAACCGAGTTTATCAGTGAGTGTCGCGGGGTGTAATTCTCAGGCAGACATAGCTAACCTGTTGCGAGACCACTTTAAGGCACAGTCTCCGTTGGGACCACAGACGCGGATGTTGGATGCTACGAGGTATGGCCAGGCAGTAACCCTAAATTTTTTCGGCTAGTCAAGTATCTCAGGTGATAAAAAATATGACAAAAGGTAAATCGCCTGGGCACGACAGCCTCAGCATTGAACATCTGAAGTTCGCGGGGATTCATCTGCCTAGAGTGCTGTCAATGCTTTACTCTCTGTGTGTTAGCCACGCATATATGCCAGAAGATATGATGAAAACTATAATCGTTCCCATTCTAAAGAATAAGACAGGTAATATTTCTGACCTAGCAAACTATAGACCGATATCCCTCGCGACTGTAATTGCCAAGATATTTGACAGTTTGCTGGACAGGAGGCTTAGCGATACCCTTACTTTCGAGAACGCCCAGTTTGGTTTTCAACCGGGGCTGTCTACGGAAACCGCTATTCTAACCTTAAAGCAGACTGTACAATATTACACGAGAAGAAAAACGCCGGTGTACGCCTGCTTCCTCGATCTGTCCAGAGCATTCGATTTAGTATCATATGATGTACTTTGGGATAAGATGGAGCGGGCGGGCGTACAGCCGGAGTTACTCGGTGTCATGCAGTTTTGGTATACCCACCAAAAGAACAGCGTGAGATGGGGAAAGCAGTTCTCTGAAACATACGGGTTGGAATGCGGCGTAAGGCAGGGGGGATTGACCTCGCCGAAGCTTTTCAATCTGTATGTCAATGACCTAATAGTGGATCTCAGCAGTAAGCCCGTCGGGTGCTGGGTAGATGGCGTCTGTGTAAACAACTTAAGCTACGCAGATGACATGGTGCTGCTGGGTCCCACGGCAGGTTCTATCAGAGAATTGCTGAAAATATGTGAGGAATATGCAGCTAGACATGGGTTACGATATAATGTGGCAAAATGTGAATATCTGATCTTTAAGGTCCCTCACAAACATGTCCAGTATGAGCCTCAAATTACTTTGAATGGGGCTACTCTTAAGAGGGTCACAATATTTAAATATCTGGGACATTATGTTTCGGAGGACCTTAAGGATCAGGCAGACATAGAGAGAGAGCGCAGAGCTCTAGCAGTTCGGTGTAACATGATAGTCCGAAGGTTCTCCCGGTGTAGCGAGGAGGTTAAAATTACGCTTTTTAAAGCGTATTGCCAGACCTTCTACACTGGGACCCTTTGGACTAATTACACCCAAAAGGCACTGGACACTTTTAGGGTTCAATATAATAACGCGTTCCGTATGTTGTTCGGCCTACCCAGATTTTGCTCGGCATCGGCCATGTTTACTGAGGCAAGGATGGATGATTTCTTTGCCCTGCAAAGAAAAAGGCTGGCGTCTTTGTTGACAAGGTTACGTTCCAGCACAAACAGCATCTTGAGGATGTTTATTGGAAAGATGGACTCACCTCTTTACCACCAATTCCTCAAGGTACAGTTTGGGCTGGATAGTAAGATGGGAGCTTATTGTTAATATTATTGTAATTAAATTTAGGTTAGATTAGGAAAAGTAAGATTAGGATTAAGTTATTTATGTTACTAACATACTTATAAGTGATGTATTTACTAACACGAGTGAGCCTATGTTGCTAGAATAAAGAAATTTTATTATTATTATTATTATTATGAAATTATAATTAATTAATTATTAACATAATGACAGTTCACTGCGTATATATATTAGAAAACTTGTTGTATGTACATAAAAACATTGACTCTTTTAATAAAAAGAGTGAATGTGCATCATATAACTTACGAAACCAAAACAAACTTGTTATAAACTCTAGTAGGCTGCATAAGGTTAACAACTCATTTAAGGGTAACTGTATACGTTTCTATAATAAACAAGACGTTCTAAAGATGTCAATTAATAAATTCAAAGTCTTTGTCAAAAGAAAGTTGATAGAAAAATCGTATTATAAGTTGCAAGAGTACTTAGACGATAAAAGCGCCTGGGAGTAAACGAATTGCTCTAATTTTAATTAAAATATCGTAAACTAATATGATATTGTAATGATGACGGTAACAAAAAAAAATACCCGACTGAGTTTGTTGTGGGTTCTTCTCGGATCAGGGCGCGAAGGAACCCTCGTAACTTTAGATTTTAAGCCGTCCTTGAGTACCATCATCAGAATGTGGAAAAAATATATAATTTGAAGATTCAAAAGTGCTGTAATATGCCTACTTGAATAAAGATATTTTTGATTCGATTTGATTTGAATGTGATAAAAGCCCAAAATAATGTAGTCCTAAACGTCAGGCCCAACATATAAACAGTCACCTTGCATCACCTTATTTATCAGCCTAGGTCATCTTTTTTTTATCATATAGCAATGTAAGCATAATGCTCAAGAAGACATATCACGATGACAAAAGGTAGTGCTCTATAATTTACTACTATATAACAGCCTACCGAAAGACATTTTCTGTGAGAAATCGTTTACAGCATTTAAGAAAAAACTTAACACATATTGTCAAAATGCTTGGTAAACACGCCATTTAAATATCTGAATGTTTAAATAACCTACTTTTAAGATTTGCTCTGTATCACACATAACGTACATATACTTTTATTGTTTATTTGTTAATTTCTCATTAAGTGAATTCTGTATTCTTTTGAGAATAAATGTCTTTAAACCTAAACCTAATTTATATTCGAAACACTGTCATACAAAATCAAGATTTTATACTTGACGCTTTATACGTAGGGGCCGTCGATTTGTTGATTGTAAATGTTATACTTCCCTAGTGTATACAAGTAAAAATTATACTGATTAAGGAGCATGAGGGTAAAATTTTTACGGATGAAACGCGTGATTAGCGTCACGAAGATTTGCAGCGTTTTCATGCTAATTTTTTTGAAGGTTAGGTAATTTTAATATTTACAAATAACATGTCGCACTTTAATTTGCCACTAGTTATTTAATATATACTATTTTTCATAAAATATAAAATTAAATTAATAATCTCTAATATTGACAAAAACACGTGGCATTTTTATTTACAATTCGTCATTTGAGATTTCAATAAATTATTTGTATTAATTTTTGACACTTAATATTTTAATGTCAATTAAATTCCAAACATATCTTCCTATTTGCCTCCCTTTAAATCTCGGAAATCTAAAGTTTCACATTTGTATAAATATAATAAAGACTTAAAAAATAGTTTGCCAAAGAAGTTTCACTTCTGACATAAGTACTTTGTGCGCACGCATTTTTAATTTTTTACTGTTATGTACAACTATGTAAAATATACAAAGTATATAAAATTGCCTATTTATAGAATTTAGAGGTTTATTGATTTGTTTTGAACTTGAATTTAGATGTTTCATTATAAGCTTTATATAAGACCTAAGAATACTGGATATCAAGAGGAATATTATGTAAATATAGTACCGTCATCAGGCGCCGCTGCCAGCATTTTGTCATGCAGCATCACTAGTTTTTGTGGGTGGACGAGTGCAGGCCATGCTATCCCACACGTGGGCAATTCTTGTGCGGTGTCAAGCTGGGCTAATGCCGCCATCGCACATATACCCTCGCTCACGATTAAATGCTATAAAAATAAACGAATATTTTTAAAGCGAATACTTGTTAAACTGCCTCATTTGGTCTAGTGGTTTACATGGTTGTCCAGTCATGAGGTCCCAGATTCGATTCTCGGTAGAACGAATATAGGACATTGCATTTTCTAATTTGCCTGAGTTTGGTCTGGTGGGAGGCTTATGCCGTGGCTAGCTACTACCAAGTAGTTGCAAAGACATATCGCCAAGCAAAGAGATATGGTGCTTCGGTACAATACTGTGTAGAAACCATAAGAGGTAAATTGCCTCTTATCAGATTAGCGCACTTCCATCTTAGACTGTATCATAACTCACCATCAGGTGATTTTCTAAACATCTGCCCGAAGTTGGGAAGTTGGCGGTCTGATCTACACCCGTGTTTCGGAGAGCACGTTAAACCGTCAGTCCTGTATCTGATCTCTCTACACATCAGCCTATGAGAATGAAGGAATAGAGAGTACACTTGTGTACTATGCCTGCCAACCCGTGGTGAAGCAGTGGGACCCTATCTCCTATGAGTGAAGAGGCCTGTACCCTGCAGTGGCACGTTAATGGGCTGCTACTTACTTACTACTGGAGATCGAACCCTCTGCTAGCAAGTGTCTAAGTTCTTGAAACACCTTTGAGCGAGCATAGTTGTACCTGTAATGGTTGTTGGGCAGCTTTGTTGGCAGCGGCAAGCAGGGCTGTCCATAAGGCTTCACGGTGAGCAGGCCCATGTCTGAGCCCCCGCGATATTAATAAGGTGTATGCTATCCGCACCGTCTGTGTTGTACTCTTCGCTGACAGCCCTTTCTGCGAACAAACAAACCATTACAAATGTTTTTTTTCATTACAACGGGAAAAAGTGCTGGGCCACCATAGGGAAGAATGAAAGGAAATTGCATGCAGTGGAGATGCGAATGTTGATATGGATGTGTGGACGGACTAAACTAAACAAGATTAGGAATGAGAATATTAGAGGAAGTATGAAAGTAGTACCAGTGACCAAGAAGTTAAGCAATAGGAGGCGAACCGGGCAACCTGGTATGAACAGTATGAAAAGTGTGGATGAACTATGTGAAAGAGGATATGTGATATATACTGTGTGTAAGATATAAGGGGTATGAATGTAGAAATGACAGCTGATAGAATGAAGTGGCAAAAGGAAACATGCTGTGCCGATGATGAATTGGAAAAAGTACAAATATGTTTCATACGCTCTTTAATCTTCCGTCATAATATTAGGCATGTCTCCTAGTTATGCCAATAAATTAAAACATTTTCAAAAGCAAGCTTTAACGGAGAGAAAGTGATGCGTGTATTATTTAATATTGTCAATGGTGTGTTGGAATGCCTTAAGTGTTTGATTGCACCAACACTACCCACATACGTTTACAGTACGGAGATTGAATTATGGAATCCACTAATGACGATGTCGGCGGGGAACCTAGCTGTTCTGTACACTATTTTTGTTCTGCACACTTACCAAATGTTTAATTGTTTAATTTACCACACAGGAAGTACTTTAATAATCGTTGTACTGTTTGCAATATTATATAAACCTTTTATGTAAGTGCTTCCCTGTTGGTGCTCCAATAATAAATAAATAATCAACCTTTGGTTGATTTATAATATAAGATTAGAATGGAGCCTCACAAATTAGTAATACTTTGACCTATAATGTATTTTTTTAATCCAAATTTTGAAGCAAAAGATGTAAATCATCATTGTCTAAATATGTCACCTATAATAAGTAGCATTGAGATCCTCATATAGTATGTTAATCTATGTATATGTCGGAGAATAATAGAGAAGGAAAGAAGTATAAAGCATAGGGGCGTAGGATTCTCCGCCGACAACATCATTAATGGCATCCATAATTTCCATACTGTGGGCGTTTGTTAGGTAATGTTGGTGCAATCAGACACTTTAGTGATTAACTTTGATTGTAATGTGGAATCACTTAATGTTCACTTAATTTACACAAAAACATTAACATTAATAGCTAGGAACGCGCCAGTTTCAATGATGATATATATCAAGATATGCAACGTTATTTTATGCTAATTCGTTTGAAGGTTAGGTAGATTTAATATTTACAAATAACATGTGGTATTTCAATTTGCCACTTGTCATTTAATAAGTTAATATACTATTTTTCATTAAAATATATAATAATAATGTTAAATTCAAAACAAAATTTAGATAATAATTTCTAATATTGACAAAAAACACGACACTTTCAATGTGCTAATGACAATTTTATTCCTAACATATGTTCCTTTTTCCCTCCCTCTAAGTCTCGGAAATCTAAAGTTTTAGATTTCTATAAATAAAAACAAGACCTAAAAATTAGTTTTGCAAAGAAGTTTCACTTCTGACATGTGTACTTTGTACGGACGCACTTTTAATTTTTTTTATTCATAAAAGTTTTATTTTAGTCTTCTAGTGACATGTTATTTCTCTGACTCCAACAAACACAGATACCGTAGTAAGGAAAGAGCGAGACAAATATACGACACTTGTCTTCTTTTCGCCTATTTGTACGGCCGCGTATGGGCGTGATGTTTCGATGACTTACGTTTCCATAAAAAAGAACTGGGGTACTTTAGATACCCCCGTTCGGATCACGCACCGTTTTTTTAAGTGATTTTACCTTGTAAATCTGCAAGATTTTCTCAGGTAGAGGGCTGTTCAAACTCTGCAGCCACCGGTACAGTATCTCCAAAGCAACGCAGAGAGTCCGCTCGTGTGACTCACTTTCAAGCACTCGCGATATCTGAGTCATCACTTCTTCAAATAGTTTTAGGCGATCCTGTGCTGACACAGCCAGCTCACTCAGTGTACCGATACCCTGGAAAATATGTAGATATGTACTAAGACTTCAAATATAATATTAAATTAAATGGCAGAGGGCCAAATGGCATCATGTGTTCATTGTGGCTCAATGATAGTTCAGTGGCTTCTATCCGGTTATTTGAAGGGGTTGTAATTTTATGATATAATAAATCTCCGATAATTTAACGATTACCAAAATATATAACAACAGCAAAAAATTTTTATAGCAAAACATCCAAAAAAGTCAAAGTCAAAATATCTTTATTCAAGTAGGCCTATTACAGCACCTTTGAATCGTCAAATATCGTTTTTTCTATATATTATTTAAATGAATGACTGATGATAACATTATAGAACGACTTACAATCTATAGTTACGAGGGTTCCTTCGCGCCCTGATCTGAGAAGAGCCCACAACACACTCAGTCGGGTGTACGTTTTTTTTTTTTTTGTTATCATCATTACAATATTTAATTTAAAAATATTCTATATCTATATATATATAGAGCAATTCATTCACTCCCACGCTTTTTTGTCTTCTAAGTATTCTTTCAAATTATAGAATGATTTCTCAATTAGTTTTCTTTTAATAAAAGATTTAAATTTATTAAGAGACATTTTTGTAACTTCTTCTGGGAGTTTGTTATAGAACCGTATACAGTTACCCTTGAATGACTTGTCAATTTTATGTAGCCTACTAGAATTTACAGCAATTTTATTTCCATTTCTTAAGTTATATGAGGTGCATTCACTTTTCTTCCTAAAAGAGTCAATATTTTTATGGACGTACAACAAGTTTTCTAATATATATACGCCGTGAACTGTCATTATTTTTACTGCTCTGAATTTGTTTCTTAGCGACTCTCTTGGACCCATATTGTAGATCGCACGAACGGCCCTTTTCTGCAGCACAAATATTGCATCTATATCAGCAGCATTACCCCAAAGTAAAATGCCATATGACATAATGCTGTGAAAATAACTGAAATAGACCAGCCTGGCAGTTTCAACGTCCGTAAGACGGCGAATTCTTTTAACCGCGTAAGCCGCAGAGCTGAGCCTGTTCGATAGACCTCTTATATGGGGCCCCCACTGTAGTTTACAATCTAAAGTAATGCCTAGAAAAACGGTACTATCTACCAGATCAAGTTCCTCATTATTAAGTTTAACAATGGTTCTCACTTGCTTTACGTTTGGTAATGTGAATTTAATACATTTTGTTTTTTTCCCGTTCAGTAATAAGTTGTTTGCTTCAAACCATTGTACTACTTTATTGAGCGAATTGTTTACCTCGTCAAAATCTGTTTGTTGTCGATTAACTTTGAATATTAGAGAAGTGTCATCAGCAAACAAAACTATCTCATGACCGTCCTTGACAAAATAAGGAAGGTCATTAATGTAAATGAGGAACAGAAATGGTCCTAATATGGAACCCTGTGGAACACCTAGTTTCGTTACAGACCCTTCTGAAAGTTTTCCATTAACACAGACCTTTTGTGTTCTATTAGTTAAATAGGAACTCATCAGGTCTAATGCAGCGTCTGTGATGCCATAGTGACGTAATTTCCCGATCAGAGTTTCATACTGGACACAATCAAAGGCCTTAGACAAATCACAGAAAACACCAAGCGCGTCTCGTGATTCCTCCCAGGCCTCGTAAATATTATGTAATAACTGTACACCAGCATCGGTTATTGAACGAGGTCGCATAAATCCAAATTGCTTACTGTGTACTAGATTATATTTTTGAAAATGTTGTAGCAATTGGTTCAATATAATTTTTTCGAATACTTTACTGACGGGGGAAATACTTTACTGAAAGGGAAGTTATAGTTTTGTTTTGTTTTTATGTTTGTATGAATAGTTTTGGGTATGCGGGTTACTGTTATACATTTTTGTTTTTTAGCATCCATATATATTTCATTTCATAGAAAAACCTGGAGTCATTCAAGCACTTTCCGATACTATGGCAATATGGGATAATGTGTTAAAATTGACTGTCTATCTAGTAGGGTGAATACTTTTATCGTATTTTTATGTGCAATTAATGTACAGTAATCTGTACGAGAGGGATAATTCAAACATGTAATGATTGGCGCTAGTTAGGCTGTTAAAATTTATATTTATTACAACTCACATTGAGCACAGCAATTTTATCTTCACTAGAGGTGAGTTTGCCAGATGCCCCGTTGTAGTGGGCGAAGGCATGTGTGAGGAGGCTTCGAGCAGTCTCTTGAGCAGAGCAGCTGCGACTCAGAGACTCAAGGGCCACCAGTGCCTCACCTCTGACCCATTTGTCACGAGAGTGAAGATTTACTGTAACCAAAAACATAATATATATTTTCTTTTTTAAAGTGAAACTTCTTTAAGCGAATGAAACGCATAATTGGCGTCACGAAGATGTGCAGCGTTCTATATGCTCATTCGTTTGAAGGTTACACAGTTTTAATATTTACAAATAACATGTGGCATTTTAACTCTCCACTCGTTATTTAAAAATTTAATATACTATTTTATTTGAGAAATTTTCATTTCCATAGTAATCTATATTTTACAATGATTTTGTATAAATTTATATTGAGGATAGGTATTATTACTATTTAAAAAAATCACGTGGTATTTTAATTTCATATTCATCATCTGAAATTTTGGTTATATTATTTTATATACATATATGTCGGAGAGCAAGAGTCTGTGGATCGCTGGTCAGTGTGTAATAGTCTGTGGAACGCTGGCGCCATCTGTGTATCGGCGTGGGGGCAGAGTCAATAAGTGCCAGTCCGGCCCGTCTCTCGGCAGTTCTCGAGTGGCGGTCGGCCGGAGCGGTCGACCATTGAAACTGTCGCGTTCCTAATTATTAGTGGTAATGAGTTTGTGTAAATTGATATCGGGAACATTAAGTGATTGAACATTATAATCCGAGTTAATTAATATAGTATTTGATTGCACCAACATTACCCACGAACGCCCACAGAATAATTAAATAATGGATCCCATTAATAACGATGTCGTCGGAGTACCCTACGCCCCTGTGCTTTACGTTTCTCCGTTCTCTCTTATTCTCCGACATATATTTATGTCACTACTAAAAAAGTGATAAATAATTTATCTATGAAACGCACATATAAGAGGCATCAAGACAGTTCACGTTAATTTTAAAACATATATATAGCAAAATGGAATAAATGCTTATACAATAGGTCATACACTCACCAATCAAACTCTTTCCTATGTCGACAGCAATGCCGTCAACATGAACATCCAAATTGGCAACCACCTCACCAACTGCTTGTATAATTGTCTCTGGGCTTCTCAACATAGCTTTGTGTAAAGCTGGCAGCAAGGTGTCTTGTACATCAGACTTTTCCAACAAACGCAACAGATCTGAGCATGCTCTGATATAGTTGGAATTGGGACGAATTTTGACACTGATAAGACTCTTGAGTAAACTGTCAAGCATTCTACCCTGAAATAGAAATGATGATGAGTAATATTAATGGCAAAATAATTTGGAATCCTTCTTATCAAACACAGACTGAATAGAAAGCATTCAGACACAATTTACACAATTGCATTCTGGATCAAATAAAAGAGAATTATACTCTACCTGTATCACAAAATTGAAAATAACCTTGTTTCGGACAGGCGTAAGTTGCATGACATTATGTTCTTATACAAGCTTATAAATGACACAGAACTACTGCCCCAGGACTCTCTTAAGTTCCCTGTCGTATTCAGCGGTACCCTATCCATGTCTTCGCCTACAAATTTTGTAGAACCAACCTTGGTTATCATACTATAATACCCCAGCTATATAGATTATACAAGGACTTAATCACCATTAATAAAAGAAGATGTAGTGACTAAAATTGAGATAGGTATGCTTAGATTGTTTGGGCATTTAGAGAGAATGAATGAAAGAAGACTGACTAAAAGGATTTATGAGTCAAGAGTGAATGACAAAGTTGGAAGGGAAAGACCAAGGCGAACATTCCTGGACCAAATCCGGGACATTTTAAATAAGCGCCAGGTCAAGAGTAGTCTAAACCGACGAACTTGTATGAAAGGCTTAAGAAGAAGCGAAGGAGATATGCAAGGATTGTGGCAAGTGGAAGGACGTAGTCACTTCCTACCCCGAAGGGAATGAGGCGTGATTCTATGTATGTATGTATGTAAATCACCAAAGATAACTCCATTAACAAATTCGTTGACAAAGTATACATGTAATATATTATATGTTCCGCTAAATATGCTGATGTGTATATATAGCTTCAAAAATAAAATACTAAAATGTATAGGGGCTCCATTCAATAATTCGTAATTAATTTAATGTTAATTTATGTATTCTTTATTTTACAGTTTTCTACCATAAATGTTTGTGCGTAAGTGAAATTACATTATATATTAAAAAGACGAATATTGTAAATTGTTTGACATTACCTTTACATATATAATAGTTAAGGTTTGTGTAAATGTGATTTTGTTGGTAGTCCAATTAAATAAATGAATGAATTAATCAATAATCAAACTTTTTCTTCTAAAGGAAGACCAAAATAAAAATTATACTTAATTTTTTTTGCCAATATAACTTATGCAATTGTTCATGAACCCAAAATGTGAAGATACTTTATCCACATTACAATTACATCCAGCATTTAAGACATGCTTTGATACTTTTTCAAAAACACAATCAGGTGAGATCCCAATCATGCAGTAAACTATCAGTCATAAAAAAAACTTTGTTGCCACATAGAAAATACTTACTTTATACACAGTATCAAAAAGCAATAGTGATGACTATTTATATTATGTGGCATTGTAATTCATGCTGGGTTATACAAAAAACAGAAGTAATGAATTACCTTATGCGAGGTGATGATAGACTCATTGCTTGTTTGTTTAGCATGGCGACAGATTGCTGAGAAAGATACACAGATTTGAGGTCCAGAGTCAGTTGGTTGTGCCAAAAGCACATTCAGCCATTGAAGTAGTTTTTCATTTCCCATTGCTTTCCATGAATTGTGCAACTAAAATTAAAGCATGTAACAGCGTAAACATAATTATAGCATAAACATTCAAAATATTACTTCTTAATCTTTTATATATGACTAGTTAGCGCTTGACTGTGTTCACACCTGATGATAAGTGATGATATAATCTAAGATGGAAGAGTGCTAAGCTGTTAAGAGGCAATTTACTTCTTATGATTTCTACACAGCATTGGACTGGAAGACAGATCTTGGCAGTACATCTTTGGAATAGTGATAGCCAGTCCTGACTCAGACAAATTAGAAAATGCAATGAGACCAAACCTGGGACCTCCGCTAACAAAGCAAGTCTCATGACTGTGCTATTGAGGCCATCAAAACAAAAGGGTAGGTACCACCACAGAGCTTCAGCAGAGGGTTAGAATTGTACATTTTTTTAATTGTGTATTTTTATTCACCAAAAAGCACAATTATGTAATTTAAATATCAATAAAACGCATAAATCTTAATACATAAATAAGATCTCATTGAGCTTTTATGGCTCAGTCATGCTAACAAAGTTATATTTTCTTTAATAATAGTTTGAAATCAGATTTATCTTACCAATGAATATGCCTTATCATTTTTCTTTTTATTCCCATATGCTGTGACAATTGCAAGTAAATTTGCTTCCGCCAGTACAACAGTTTCATAGTCCAATACATCTTCTTCAGTATTCTTAAGGGCTCCTTCTAATAAGATAGTAATCCATCGCAAAGCATATAATCCAGTCTGACAGGTGTTTCTCCTTATAAAAAAATTATTGATTGAGTAAATGTCAAAATATTTAATATACAAATCACTTATTACCCAAGAATGGCTTGATTTTAATGATTTTTGAATTGTATAATTCATCTCTGGCCCAGGTAGGAAAATAACTGTTATATTATACCAAAAAAAAGGACTGTTAGATATCCAAAACTATATACACAATTGATTGGAATAATTGCACTTTTAAAGCAATATAGATACAGTTATAATATAAATTAAAAATATTTTAACCATTAACATATTTACTACATATTTTATATTTGAATTAGCTAACAAAGTTGAAACATATTATACTACAATATATAACTTACGAAGATGCAATATTCTTCAATTGATCAGAGTATTCCAGTAAAGATGGCAATAAATTTGACAAGGTCCACTCCCTATGTTGTAATGACAAATAGGCCAATAAACCTTTCACATATGACTGAGATGTTGCATCCCTGTAGCGGTTCAAAGTTGGTAGCAATAATCTGCATATAAACCGCACAGCAGGCTCTGTTATACCTGTCAATTTTCTATGTATTAACAAATGGTTATTAATTATGTTCGGATTTGTAACAGCAAACAAAGAAAGCTCTATAATATAACTTAATAGGAAATCAAACCCCAAAACAAAGGCAGATACAAATTTTAAACACTTTTAATAAGAAATAGCGAAAATGGAAAACTGTTGCAACATTTGTACTACATAACCCTCAAGTGCCCGGCTTGAATGCACTTGGACTAGGAGCCATATTATTGTCTATACCAAATCAATACAGCTCTTCCGGCGATCAAGAGAATCATGTATCAACGCAGCCACATATTTTTTACTTCTAAAGTTATTCTCACTGACCTGGAGTCGACAAAATGTTTTGAATCTCCTCAATCACTTCACGTCTTCCTTTCAAACTCGCGGTCTGAATTTTAAATGGAATATCGTTCCATGTTTTCAAGACCTGTCAATAAAGTAATGTGTCAGACTATGATAATAAGGTAATTAAGACACACCTTTAATAAAACACCCATATTACCTCAGAATCAGCCATTTTTCCGAATCATTCAGAATTTCCGAAAGATCGGCCTGCAAAAGCACACGTCTTGTTAGACATTACATTCTACAGATAAAATAGTTTTCTGTACGACAGATAACAGGTGTTAAAATATTTGACATAAATATGACGTGAAACGTGAAGATACCTTTTTAAATTTTGGGGATCCTTTTAATAAGAAAGGCAAAAGTTTTTGAGTGTGAGGTCATATTGTCTGAAACTAAATCTACTATCTATACTTTATTATAGACTAGCAATGCTCCGCGGTTTCACCTGCGTAGATACTGATCTCGTGTCAGTGGAAAGTCTCCTAAGTCGGATTATAGATTTAATTTGTTTGACACCAAAGTTTTATTTCACTTCGTTTTTAATTACTTGAGGACTTATATACAAATATGTGTACTGTATATTCCAGAACTGTGATAACGAATAAAATAGTCATTCTGGAATATTCAAACTCTTTTCTGATATGCGCGATATATAACGGTACACGCAAATAAAACGAATATGGCCATCGCTATACTGCTTCATTATATTATAACATTGTTCTCTTAAGCTTGACAAAATTAATAATATCATTTGAATTGAATGTCCGATTGTAATTATTCAAGAAGTATTTTATAGGTATTGAAACGGTCTTTAATAAAATATCATTTATTAGGTTAAGTATTTTCACACCTTGGATTAAATTTATGCATTTTTATTAGGGATCTTTATCTTTTTTTAGGAATATGTCGCTTTGTGAAAATACAGCTTTCCAATGGTATTTTTTTTTTAAATCGGTCCACTAGTTTGTGAAAACGCTACAAACATACATACATACAAAAACACTAATGTTTCCTCTTTATAATTTAGTTTAAACAAAGTTGGTTTAGTAAATAAAAGGCAAGGGTCTCAATATTCGATTTTTTTATATCTATTCCAGGAAAACTGAAAGTACTATAATTATCTTGAATTAAATTACTAATAAGAATTCCATTAAAAGCTGACCAGTGCCATTAGCTCAAAATGAAGTATGCATTTTCGTGGCAACTTATAATATCCCAACATCTGAAAACAAAATTACATAATCGTCCCAATCAATAGAAACCACAAAGGTGGCACGAATAAAGGACCACAAAATACTCTAATTAATCTGTGGATCCTATGCAACCACAAACATAAGTCATCTATTTTACAATTATTATAAACAAAAGTTGAGTAAATTGTTTAAATATAAAAAAATAATAGAATATGACATAGGTTACTGACGTTTTTTTCTGAGTCACTATTAGCATTTACTTTAACTTAATATTTTACCACAAAATTATACCTATAGTTAGTCATATGAGCAATCTGAATGAAATCTGAAAGCTCTGAACAGCCTTATATCACCAAAAAACCAGTATCAATTATTGCACTTTGAGTTAATTGTGTACAATGTCTTCAAGGCAGGAAGACTTATCTCAGTTACAGAGTTATATTAAAGAGGTTGACACAGAAGTGACAATGATATTACAGAATCTACAGTGGGATAAAAAACGACTGTTACAGGTAGCTTTATTATTCAAATATTCAATTAAGATTATTTGTTCATTTAAGCCCTATGGCCCTAATGATGAGATACAGGGATTCTCGCGTAGGGCAGTTGAGTTCCAATCTTGGGCGGGCAATATTAATTTACTCTTTATTAAAGGAACCTGATGTATTTCATTCTTCTTACCAATCCATCACACTGAGTTTCAATGAAAGAAAATATTGTGGAAAAGAAGAGTACCATATCCTAGGGGCAATTTTAGGTTATTTGTAGCCAGCCAAACTATATAAATAATAGCAAAGCAGCATGATGGGTCTATGCATTGAATACTTCCTATGAGGCCTATTTCCAGCAATGGGATGTTAATATGCTGCAACTTAATTATTTAATATCCTAAACCATGCATAAACATTGCTAATTGCTAATTCAGTAAACCAAATCACTACATAGTAGAGGAGAACGTAAAGTATTTATAAATGTTAATCTGCAATATGTAGCAACATTTGTTCGAGCTAACTATGTAATCAAGATATTCTTAAATTGGTTCAAAAAGCTTTATTGCATTGTTGTTAGTCTGTCTGTTGGTAACAAACCTACACAAGTTTAGTAATTGGATTCTACTGAAAAAAAACCTATCAGAAACTCAATTCATTAAATCAATAGAATATGTAATAATTTATATTTTAGAGCCAACCAAAGGAGATGTGTAGATATAATACGAACCACTTCATTTTACGAGATAAATTGAACAGTCATGAAATAGATTGTATTCTTAAATCCCAGGGCTATGTAAAAGATGACATATTTTTACCAGAGCCATTAGACCCTAACTCTAATACAGTAATAAAACTCAGTAAGTATTTCAAGTTTTCATTTTATTAAATAAATTATCTAATGATATATCTATATTGTATATTAATCGCTAGTGTTATATTAATTTTCATTTACTATTATTTGTTTACTTACCCTATATGTAAATTTTATGTTTAAATCTTTAATCCTTAATAAAGTATATTTTTTTCATGTTCAAATACATAATTGAACTTGTATTGGATGACACTTTCTTAACCCTTTGCACTGCTTATTTTAAGGCATTTCCAAGAATTCAGTACTTTACAAATTATATTTAGAATAAGGTACGTTTTGTATTGAAAAGAAAAAATATGTATTCAATAATATGAAAAATGCTTCATTATAATGTCAAGTCTGTTCCATAGGAGTTGATGTGAGCAATGCGATGTTGAGCCACACTTGGCATAGGACTCAATTAACAAATAATGATTCAATAATTAAAGTTATTTTGTATGAAATTTTATAGCACCCTCTATTTAAAGTGCAGGAAATTTTTTATATATTTATTTTTATATTAATTGCAATAAAACATGTAGAAATTTGCCTCATTGTTCTAGTTGTCTGCTTTTTTGGCTACAGTCTTGAAGTCCTAGGTTCGAGTTTTGTTTTGGATGAATAAAAAATTGATATTGAGTTGTTAAGAAATTCTCAGTATTTGTGCAAAATCGTTCGTTGGCAGTGGGCTTCATCCTCGTGCCTCGGAGAGCATGTTAAACTGTCAATCCTACACCTAAGCTTTCTCCAATCAAGTTATATTATGAACGCATCACACTATAAGAGTGACAGAATGGAGAGTGCACATGTGTTAGAGCAAACACATATGTAATATGCATACCAACCTGCAGTGGAGTAGTATGTCGGATTACTACTCTTAAAACAGTCTCTCCTATGAGTGAGGCAATCTATGCTCAGCAGTGGGGTGTTAATGAGCCTCTGCTTATCATAGGGTCATAGCTTATTAAAACTTCCTTTATCTTTCAGCATCTGAAAACATTCAAGAGATTATCAATTATGCTTCAAAGACTGATCCAATGTTTAAAAGAGGTATGTTCAAAGTTTAATTTCTTTAATATATCATTACATTCATACATAAATCAGATTTTGATTATATAAATTCCAATATAGTTTGGGGACAATTCCTCATAATGTTATTATGATAGATTTTTCATGGAAATCTTAGGCACTACTGGCATACCAATGTTTTAGGATGACATACATACATAGGATCACACCTCTATCCCATAGGAATAGGCAGATACCACATCTGTCCACTGGCCACAATCCTTTCAAATCTAAGGAGAGGCGCTTCTTTCATTCTCATTAAACCATTCAAACAAGTTTATAGGTTAGAGTACTTTACACCTGGCTGTTATTTCAAATGTCCTGGATTTGGTCCAGGAATGTTCGCTTTGGTCTTCCTCTTCCAACTTTCCCATTCACTCTTGACTAATAAATCCTTTTTGTCAGTTTCTTTTCATTCATTCTCTCTATGTGCCCAAACCATCTAAGCATACCTGTCTCAATTTCGGTCACTACCTCTTCTTTTGTACCACAACATTCTCATTTAGGATGATTACCTACATATTTCTGAATAATAATTACACCTGTCAATGCAATACATGCCATACGTTATATAAGTACTACTCATTATATAGCAATTGTTTATCTATTATGAAAATTTTACCAATAATTCCAACAAAGAGGGCCATTTAACTTAAATATTTTTACATTACCAAAATATGTACATTACAAATATATGTTGACTACCCACAATTTCAAATTGGTTTTGAGTATATATTTATGTTACCATTTGAATTATTATTAAATATCGAAAACGAACAATGATTTCTTGTAAACAGTAAAACATTTTGAATAGGTTTAATTATAATTTTTCATGTATTTCAATGACCCCTTCACATATATAAAATCCTAACTTTTTTAAACAGTTTTTCAAAGATGAATTACTTATTATTTTTGTACCAATGATTTTTTGAACATCATTTTTTAATAGTTATATGATTTTTAAAAATGACCTAGTTTGATAAAAAGGGTGGTATAATATTTAAAAATAAATGACAAACTGATTATTCTATGTAGGGGTTGTCGCACAACACACATACATTTGTTTCCTATAATCCATTTCTTAAAAAAATATTAATGTAATTAATATATTTTATAATATGTCCGATTGTGAGAAAGTAGTATAATATACCTGTACAATAACATATTTCTATAATTACAGTAATTCATTTCATGGCTGTTATAAAGATCTATATATATCCTTAAAGTGATTCTTTTGATGCAGTTACTATATCCTTTTTTATAATGTATCCTTTACAATGCCTGTATTTATAAGATGTAGTTAAGTTTTTTTAATTTAATTAATTCACAATTTAAGAAATTATTGCAAACTGAATCTTTTCTTCCTGTGACAAAATTTCAGTATGAAATATGATAATGTAGGTTCAATATTTTGTTAAATTAAAATTGCATTTGAGGGTAGTAATTTTTTTTTAAACCAGTACATTTTTCTTAGATATTTAATCAAGTTTGATTACAGGTTTGAATAGGAATTAATAAGGTTATATAAGCCAATTTATTCTGTTATTACTTTGAGTCACAGATAGCTCAATGAAGGAATAATTTATTTTATAATCTATGAGTTTTTTTTTTAATTTTTAGACTTATAACTAAGTCTTACTTTAGCATAGATACTAATGTAAAGCCACACAAACCATAACATGTTCTTAACTCAATAAATAGGTGATGCTACTGTGGCATCAGAGCCATTGACTCTAGAGCGTCTCCAGGCAACATACACTACTGATGAAAGAAGAGCAATTTATGACATTGTAGTTGGTGCTGTGCCTTCAAGTCAAGGTCCCTCCGATTTAGTTTTAACAGGGTGAGCATTGTAAGTTTCTTTAAGCACATGAGGGTAAATTTTTTATGGATGAAACGCGTGATTAGCGTCACAAAAATGTGCAGTTTTTTTTATGATAATTCGTTTGAACGTTAGTTTTAATATTTACAAATGACATGTGGCATTTTAATCTGCCACTATTCATTTAATATGCTATTTTTATAAATATAAAATTAAAAATATGTCATAAATTTTAAATGGTTTTTTGTATTAATTTTGGACGCTTAAATATTTTAACGAATTCCCATTAAATTACCAACATACCTTCCTTTTCCGTCCCTCTAAGTCTCGGAAAGTTAAAGTTTTAGATTTGCATTAGTATAGACAAGACTTAAAAATTAGTTTGCCAAAGAAGTTTCACTTTAGACACGGGTATTTTGTACGCACGCAGTTTTAATATTTTTGTTGCACGCACTTTTAATACTCTGCCTAATGTGAAACAAACTCAAACCATTGTTAAACTTAATAATGAGGAACTAGACCTTGTAGATAGTACCGCTTTCTTAGGTATAACATTAGATAATAAATTACAGTGGGGGCCCCATATAAGTGGTCTATCGAATAGGCTCAGCTCCGCGGCTTACGCTGTTAAAAAAATTCGTCGTCTGACAGATGTTGATACTGCCAGACTGGTATATTTCAGCTATTTTCACAGCATTATGTCATACGGTATTCTACTTTGGGGTAATGCTGCTGATATAGATGCAATATTTGTGCTGCAGAAAAGGGCCGTTCGTGCGATTTACAATATGGGTCCAAGAGAGTCGCTAAGAAACAAATTCAAGGCAGTTAACATAATGACAGTTCACTGCGTATATATATTAGAAAACTTGTTGTATGTACATAAAAACATTGACTCTTTTAATAAAAAGAGTGAATGTACATCATATAACTTACGAAACCAAAACAAACTTGTTATAAATTCTAGTAGGCTGCATAAGATTAACAACTCATTTAAGGGTAACTGTATACGTTTCTATAATAAACTCCCACAAGACGTTTTAGAAATGTCAATTAATAGTTCGCGGAGACGGCAAAGACCGGGGCCGGCCTGTAGAAACACAGATATGACATATCCCTGATAGTGGGACCTTGGAGTCGCGAGCGGTCACAAAATGGGCTGTGGCCATTTTCTTAGCACTCAAACGACACCAGGAACACGTTAGGTTAATGTGGTCTTAATCTGCCATGGCAACACCTATTGCCAGCAAGAGGTATCCGCCTAATAGGAGGAGCCTGAAAAGCACAACGTGGCGAAGGCCCTGGCGAATTTTTTTATGTATGGTACATTAATGAAATTTTATTAGGAGTGTGTTATTTTTAGAAAGTAATATGGACTATGGCGCTCAGTAAAATGCAGCTTTCTTATAGTGAAAAACAAACAAAACAATGTTTCCTTTTTAAAACATTAGTTTAGATAGGTGATAGAGATGGTGAATTCCAGAACCGAGTGGGAAGAGATGACTCGCCGCTATAAATGTTTTAAATCAAGATTTACTTTATAATTATTGCAGAGCTATAGAAGCTGCTCAAAGTAAATCCAAGTCCAAAATGGAGCAGATGGCGGAGCTGCGCGATTTGCACCGACGGCGGGCAAAGTACCGTGTAGCGGGCGCAAAGAATTATACGCAAGCGCTGCGTGCACTCATTGATAATCAGGTACACTTCTTCTTGTGGTGTCATGTCATATAGGGGGCTACTTAACAAGGATCATTGCCTTTTTGATTTTATTCTTTAGCAGAATTATGCATTGAACTTCTATTTTCATTAGCAATGTAGACTGTTTCTGCAATATTCAGCTGTTTCTATTTGATATCACCTCCTCACTGATGTCTCTCTCTATCGTTATCTATGTCGCTGTCGTCGTTCATCTAATCTATATCGTGTACACCATTAATGTAATCTACGATTTATACTCTGTTCAAGTCTTCTTTGTTGTTCATCTAGTCTACATCGTGTACTCCTTCTATGTAATTTACAACTTGTACTCTTTTCACGTCTTCTATGTCTTTCATCTAGTCTACATCGTGTACTCCATTTATGTAATTTACGGCTTGTACTCTTTTCACGTCTTCTATGTCTTTCATCTAGTCTACATCGTGTATTCCATCTATGTAATCTACGACGCGTTTTCGTAGTATAAGTTTTCTTTATCAGGTATTTCATCTACGTAAGGAATTTCGTCTACGTAGTTTATGATTTCAACAACCTATGTCGTGTACTTCAACTACAAATTATTTCATCTGATGATGACCAGCCGCTGGACATATTATCTCAATGATTTCCACAATACTTAATCTTGTATATTCAGCGGCTACCAGTAATGTGCCTGATATTGTCTGTCCACTTAGCCTTACTACAAAATTTTCCAAAGTAATTGTGACACCAGTCAAGTAGTTTATACTCTTTTGTACAAGTTAAAACTCATAAACGCAAGAAGCACATTTATCGTGTTATTTTAATGATTATTTGGATTCAGTCTCATTTTGTCCGCATTGTGTAAGAATTCTATTTCTTGTTTGATAATATCATTTATTTTAAACGTGGAGTCTGCTAAAACTGCTTCAGTGAAAAACATTTAAGCCAAAATATTCTCGGTTTTCTACTTTAATTTAAGATATCAACTCTGCCATTTGGTGTAAACAGATCTTAAACTGTAAAATTAGCTTTAAGACCCCTAATGAAATTTTGATTCAATTAGTTCTCAAATTTTATTGTTAATTTGATTAATAATGGTATTACTGTGGTTGATATTATTAGTAATAAAACCATTTTTTAATTTAACAGATGGGTATGTTGACTGAAGCACAAAATATTAAATGTTGTAAATCACGAGAACACGATTTCGAAAGAAGCCATGTAATTGAACAAAACAAACGTGTTTCAATTAAAACCGAAAAGAATACATCTGAATTTGAAAGACCCAGAGAAAAATATAATGAAAGATTAGAAAGACATGGCAACGGTGAATGTAGCTCTCTTAAAGATGTCAAAAAACCTTTCCAAAAAGTGAACAAAGACGATGATAAACACGAATACGTGTATAAAAACAAATATATAAAGCAAGAAAACGATAAAAGTTATTATAAAGATGAAATAAAAGATAGGAAATATGAAAACTATGATAGGGATAAAAGTAAATATTATAATAGCCGAAAGGAAACTGATAGATACAGTTCTTATTCAAGAGATAAAAGACGTCGTGATAATTATAAAGAAGAGCGATATGACAATATATCAAATGAAAGACATAGTAATTATAGGCAAAGTGAATATAAAAGATCTTATGATGACAAGGATAGATATAAGAAAGATAGGGAACACTCACATAGAGAGAAAAGGGAAAAATATTAAAGTTCAGTTCATAAGAAATAAAACATAATTATTTGTGCTGCCACACTGCTGTTTAAAAATGTTAGAATTTTTTATTTATGTTAGATGTTTTGAGTGCTCCTACACTGATTGGAATGTTTACATTTATAACACTTGTAAACATGGCATCAGGTCTTACTCAACAAATGGTTTCATTTGTTACAAATTGTTAACTAACAATTGTGTGTACAAATATATACATGTACATATTTAGCGGAACATAAAAAAATATATGATATCAGCCTTATCTGATACTGATATCAAATATTTTTTTGTACACTATGTATATTATATGAAAACACTTTTTAACATGTGATTAAATGTATGTTGTATTAACAGGAGATGGTAATTATTATAAATAAAGCTTTGAAAGGGAAAGGAACGAAAGCGAATGTAAACAAAACGAAAGTTATACTTTTTGAAAGAGATGAATCTATGATGAATGGTAATATTTTGATAGATGGGGAACAAGTGGAAGAGGTGAAAGACGTTGTATACTTGGAATCTAAATTTACAAAAGATGGAACAAGTGTGAAAGTGATATTGAAAGGAGAGTGAATGCAGGGAATATGGTAAATGGTGCCCTGCGTGCCTTTATGAATAGCCAGACGGTGTATCAAAAGGCCAGACTGGCTTTGCATGCAGGAGTGTTAGTACCAACACTTATGTATGGTAGTGAAAGTTGGGTATGAGCAGAAGAATCTCATACGTAAAATAAATGCGGTAGAGATGAGTGCGTTGAGAAGTATGAGTGGATTAAAACTGAGTGACAAAGTAAGAAATAGTGTGATAAGAGAACGTTGTGGATTAAAAGAAATCATAGTGACTAAAATTGATAAAGATATGCTTAGATGGTTTGGGCATGTAGAGAGAATGAATGAAAGGAGACTGACAAAAAGGATTTATGAGGCAAGAGTGAATGCGAAAGTTGGAACGGGAAGACCATGGCGAACGTTCATGGACGAAATCCAGGACATTTTAAATAAGGGCCAGGTCAAGAGTACTCTAAACCGACGAACTTGTATAAGTGGTTTAATGAGAATAAAAGAAGCGAAGGAGATATGCAAGGATCGTGGCAAGTGGAAGGATGTTGTCTCTGCCTACCCCTATGGGAATGAGGCGTGATGCTAGGTATGCATGTATGTATGTTATAAACATTTTAAAACAGCAGTATATACCATATTAAATGTAATACTGAATATAATTAAATTCGACCGTTTGAAAGTATATGAGCAAATAAAAACGCTATTTTCATAATTCCTTTTAATTGTATGCAGTCTGACTAGAAAGACCTTGTTCTTAAATATGAATATTGAAATCCAATTGGTGTAATAAATAAATAATTTAAAAACATAGTGTTTATTATTCTAATCTAATCACAACATTAGTTTTATTTGCTGGTTATTATATACAGGGCCCTATTTGGGGGGGGGGGGGGGGATCCTCTTCCATTT